>CM067373.1:86151022-86376447 GCA_034401795.1 Chaetoderma sp. LZ-2023a | reverse complement strand
GCATGACACGTGTGTTGATAGCCCTCATCTCGGTTCATGGTTGGTTGATGCTTGTAAATTTCTATGGCCTCTTTAACTTTCCGTTTAAATAAGTTGGTCTCGATGTCATCCCTGCCAGCAGTGCCTCGGTCATCAACATCGAGACCAACTTATTTAAACGGAAAGTTAGAGCCCATAGAAATCTACAAGCATCAAGCAACCATGAACCGAGACGAGGGCTACCATATACCAGCAGTCTACCAGTCCATGCTGTCACGTGACTCCACAAGAACTGACCAGAGTGATGTTGCCAGCAACCGTCAGTTAGTGCTGGAGAAGTGACCGAGATGGTCACGAAAACTACATTCAAACCAATACATCCCGGAGAGGTAACTAATTTTTCCTTATTATGAATCATCCTGGGATCGGGAACCAAATTTTTCGGAAATACCTTGTAGAATATTTTGAATTTAATTTGACTGGTAACTGTTGCTCCAGTCACAATTCTGGGGGAAATCAGATTTCAGTTTCAAATAGATTCAACATATGTAAAAAGTGTGGGTATAGCTTAGCTAGAAATGGGCGGGGAGTAGTTAGAAATTGATCACACCGGTACATGTCAATCTTGTCACTTTTTCTCGGACAGAATGTTGACAAATGAAGTATTTTGATTGACAGCTCTAGATATCAGTCTGAATTCTATAAACTAGTTTGAAAAGCATTCTATCTAATTTTCAGATTGGACGTCGCACGCTGGAAGACATAGGAATTGACCGTTCCAGTTTATCCATCCATAGTATGATGTTATAATGAACTACATGATGTGTAGGATGACGTCATAATCATTACGTCATGAGTGACTCGGCTGTCTTAAATGCTTAATAGTCCATCAGGTTGTATGAATTGTATGTCTTTACTATTTAATAAACATGCTGTTGAATATTTTGAAACTAATTTGACTGGATGCTGTTGCAGCAACATTAGGAAGTGACAGCACCCAGTCAATTTAGTTTCAAAATATTCAACAGCTTACCTGTAAAGTTTTCTGGAAATTGATAGTCACAGAGTTCGGGGATCGATCGATCACAACACGAGCAAGGTTTGGGTGGAGCTTAGTTAGAGATGGGTGGGGAATAGCTAAAACTGAAAAGATCTATTGGTAAGTCGAGCCATCTTCAACTCTGTGTAGAACTCAACAATAATGTGCTATGACATCATCATGTTCCAACCTTAGTAAGCAATATAGGGAATCCCATATTTGAATATATAAAACAATTAATCAACACACTTGTTATTAAATAGCACGGGGAATTCCCTGAATAAGCATTACTAAAACACTTACCAATATCATTGTCATTGAATAGTTTTGGGAATCCTCTGTTTGGGTATTTTCCACGGAGCTGCCAAACATCAAAGAAGGGTTTCCAGTCAATGTATGGTATCAGCTTGTTCAAATCATAATCCATAAATGTCTGGCTACCAAGGAAGCTAGGAGCACCTGTATAAAACAAACAAGAAATGTGATTACAATGCAATCAGCAAACTACTCTGATTACTCTAATAGAATGAGCCATTTCTATCTAAGCCCCACCCACCTCTAACTAATCTCGGTCCAATTTTTACGTGTCAGAATTGACTTGATATTGTGAAACTGCAATTCCTGGCATCTAAATTTCAATGCAACTATACAGGTAAACTGACAAATATTTTGAGACTAATTTTACTGGGGCTGTTGCTGCCTATTTATTAAATTGTAAATTTATCAGATGTGCAATTTATACAATTTTGTGACAGACTTTTCGATTTTCATGATGGAGCTTATGATTATGATGTCACTATGATCGTAATGTTAGTAAACATGTCACATATATGATTATGACATCTGATACTCAAGTGACAGATTGGATTCCTCCATTTTACCAATGAATCTGAAAACCATTTTATAAGTACTAAATTCTGAAAAATACCTATGTACAAACAATGTAAACATGAAGCAAAGCGGTCCATGAGAGACAGAGACTGGATTATGAAAATTGAACAAGATTGGAAGCCTACCATCTTTGCTAGTTAAAGTTGGCTAAGCGGTATAGTCTTCAAAAGAAATTACCAGAAATTTAATGGTAGCAAAACAAATTGACCAATCAGCTTTCTGTGTACCAGCTCGGAAGGCTACCACTCTTTGGCTCTTCCGACCAAGATTGGTTGAAGTCAGCCCAGTGATAAATGAGCATAGTTTTAAATGCAGCCTTATAAATTGTGAAAAAATATCCTATATGGTGACTGAAATAATTGACTAATTAAAATAAAATCATTTGCATAAAATTTCAGAACTATACCACCATAGGCTTGTCTCCATTCGCTTATCGAGCCAGCCAGCGATAAATGTTAAAAAATTCTCTTCTCTTAGGCCTGCAAATCAACATTTCTCAGAACCACTGGATAATTCATTTATGGCCAGCTTGACATTTGAAGGGTTATCTGTAAGATACATCTATCTCACTCACATGCAGGAGGGATAGCATCCCAGTCAATGAGTAACCGCTTCTCTCTAGCTTTCTCTAAAGAAAGGAACTTCTTATCCTAAAAAAAACCAAAACTAAGTAATATACTATGGGTAATAAATAGAGAAAATTTATGTCAGAATTATATAGGTCTTTAGAATAGTGTAGAATTCCAGTTTATCCATCAATCATATGATGTCATAATCAACTATGTGATGCATAGGATGACATCATAATCAATTACATCATGAATAACATAGACAAGTTCGTCAAGAGCGTGTAATTGATGCTGGACTAGGATTGCTGTACAAGTTATATGTCTACTATTTAATAAACATGCTGTACAATATTTTAAAACTAATATAACTTTGTGTTGTTGCTGCCTATAGCATCCAGTCAAATTAGTTTCAACATATTCAACAGCTTACCTGAGTGTTTAGTGTTCTAGAAATTTAGTCAGGGAGTCCAGGAATCGATTGATCCCAACCCGGGTGAAGTGTGGGTAGAGATTAGCTAAAGATGGGTGGGGAAGATAAAACTGAATTCCTCCATTGATTAACCCACTAATGGTGAAACCAGTTAAATCTGGCCTCTGCAGTGATGCTAAGAAAACTGACCATTTACAGGACAAGACTATTTTTATAAATCTACAACTGGGTCATTCTAGTTGCAGACTTTCAAAAATTATATTCTCTTGACCTGGAAATGGACATTCAATGAGCAAATATTTCAATTCTCGCATGACCATTAAAGGTTTGACCCTTTCACTGATGAATTATCGGTACCTCATTTTCAAGGCAACCTTACAGTAAGACTGTTTAATATTTTGAAATTAATTTAACTTGAAGCCATTGCTGTCTTAGGCAGCAATAACTTCCTGTCAAAAATAATTTCAAAATATTCGATAGAATAAGTCATATATTGTAGAGAATGTACGTTTTCTGGGATTCGTCGGTGGATGGGTTAAGGATTAATGAGTAAGGATATTTTATGTGTTTCTCCAGTATTATATTGCTTCTCACCTCAATCATTTTGTCCCATTCTAGATTCCTGGAAGCAGTTTCCTTGAATGAACTGTTGTCCACACTTGTGGAATCTTAGTGTAGGGTTAAAACCTTTCTTGTGTTAAAATGTGATAAAAAAGGTACAAGTAATACAAGAGATAGCAATAGAGCTGAAATTAGGTGTTTTTGACACACCCACCCACACACACACACCCACCCACCCACGCACGCACGCACGCACGCACGCACGCACGCACGCACGCACGCACACACACACGCACACACACACACGGTTACACCGACCCGAATACAAATGGGTTAAATCAGAGTATTTATGGATTGTGCTCACACATGTATATGTGTCCAAGTACATTAATGCATATCTACCATAACCAAACACTGTAGTACCTTGAGTGAGTCGTAATGCTCCTCCCGTATCTCTGCGTAGTCCTCCTGTAACTCATCAATATAATCCTCACGACCGATTGCATCCAATAATGCTGAGCACTGATGACAAACAACAATCAACACCTCGTCAAACTGGCCCAAGAATCTGCATGTCCTAAACAACTACTATCTTATGATTCCAATAGGCTTATCCTATAGCATTGTCACTTGTATTTACTTTTTAATAGTCAAATTTGGTTTTTAAAAATTCTATTTTCTCATAGAAAATGTCTATTTGCAGACTAAGAGAAGACTATTTGCGACAATTTTCCACTGGAATGACTGGTGTATTTATTGAGCCAGTTAAGCCAGTGATAAATTTTCCAAAATTGTCTTCTCTTGGTTGGCAAATTGACATTTGTCAGGACTTTTGAAGAAGACATTTTCGACTGCCTTGACCATTAAAGCATTAGGCGATGATCGAGCTATATTGGGGCAGAATCTGGTTACTTAAACTCAAATTTGTTCAAGAAAATCCAAATTTTCTCAAGAAAATGTCCATTTGCAGACCAAGAGATTACTTTTGAATTTTTATCACTGGAACTACAGGCACAGTTATCAAGTCAACCATTTCAAACTTTCAAAAATAGTCTTGTCTTGGTCTGCAAATGAGCACTTCTCAAGACCGGCGCTGAAGACATTTAGCATGTTTAGGCGTGATGAATGTTTCTGCTAAGTCTGGTAATACATTACATCATGATAATATCAGTACCAAAGAAACAGAATGTGACATCATAACAGTAGTATGACATCATCATGTTGTAATATTATGTGTGACCTCATACCGTCATGGTAAAGAATAAACGAAATCTAGGATTTCTTTTTTCACGAGAGAGTTGATACTTACCTCCCTAATACTTTTGATATTGCTAAATATTGGCTTTCACTCAATAAACACTCAGATTTAAAACAGTTAGGTGCCCCTACTGGGCAGGGAGTCAGAGCGTAGTCTGGCGGATGCCAGCCCCACCACCGCGCATGCGCAGACTAGCACTTCCTCTGACTAGATTATTGGCTGACACACATGCAACTATTAAGAGCCTGAAGACCGAGCCTCTGTGGGGTGGAGAGGCCGGGTCCGTATCTAGGGAGGTAAGTATCAACTCTCTCGTGAAAAAAGAAATCCTAGATTTCGTTTATTTCACTTCAAGAGTATACTTACCTCCCTAATACTTTTGATATTGCCAGAATTCGAAAGTGAATCTGGCGGGAGGGAGGCGAGGTCAAAAGACCAGCTCATCCCTATACGCTTTTCTGCGTTTAAGGCACTTAAACTTCTGAAACTGTAAGAAAAAACAGTCAGGATTTGACTAACCATCGGATAACACTACCGATGTATGAGAGATGACCGAATGTCATATGCGCTCCCCCCCCCCCCCCCTCCTTCCTGGGAGGAAGAGTCGCCTGACCTCAATGTCCTATACACTCTCTACGTACAAGTGCCATGTACTACAGGACAGAGACGAAAAACTCCATTTTCGTAACTCTCAACAATGAACCACACAAATACACAAACCATCACCATATTAATAACGGGTAATCGTGACAATACAATCAACAACGGACAACACATGAACAAGACTGACCTTGTTGAAAATGGCTGCTGACATCATCTTCCCATTGGTAAAGACTGATGCAGGCCCAAAAAAGTGGGTGTTTCCATAAATTAATTGTGAAATATATAAGTAATGAGGAAAAACCTCCTCAAAAAATATAAACCGAGTTATTTTTTCAAAATCGACAAGGCGAGAGGATTAGAGGTGTCACGGAGATAATGGTCTGTAAAACTTGACTCACAGTGCCACTGAGCCACCGACATAATATCATCCACAGGGACCCCATTAAATAGGGCCGTGGATGTCACTACGCCGCGGACACTGTGAGCCTTGGCCACGTCAACCTGCTTCCCGGTGGCGGATTTATGGCAAAACTGAATGCATTCCACAATCCACCTGGAAATGGTGTCCTTAGAAGCCCTGCCATGGGGTTCAATATATGACAACCATAACGCTGACTGGTCGGTGCGCCACTCCGCCGTACGTTGTTTGTACCGGCGCAGCGCCCGGACGGGACACCATGCTTTAGAATTAGGATCATATCTAGTTAAAGCAGGCAAAATAATAGGTTGACCTGGATATTTCAACGACTGATTTTTAGCCAAGAAATTAATCCTAGGTAGCAGCTTAAGGCCTTCCCCTGAAACCACAAAACGGTCATCCTCGGCTGATAAGGCATGAATTTCACTCCTACGCCTAGCCGAGGCCGCAGCAATTAAAAACACAGTCTTCAGTGTTAATAGTTTCATAGAAATGGAACTAAGTGGTTCAAAAGGCTTATCACCTAGTACTTGAAGCACTAGCGATAAACTCCAAGACGGAATCACAGGTGGATTCCTTGGTCTTAGATTGCCCATGCCTTTAATTAATACATTTAATGTATTTACTTCATCACTTCCCCTCTTAGCCAAGCAAGGAATAACAGACATTAATGCTGACTTATAACCAGCAATAGAGTTAGGCTTGAGGCTATAGGCATCATAGAGGTGACAGAGGAAATCAGCTACTACTTGAATAGATGAATCCATTGGATCAATACATCTTTTTGAGCACCATTCTGCAAATCTGTTGATTTTATAATTATATGCTCTGGAGGTTGACCCCCTCCTGGCTTTGGCCATAAACATGGCTGCTTGCTCAGAAAAGCCCTCCTTAATTCTAGATTCCTTGACAACATCCACGCAGTCAATCTGAACATTGACGGATTGTTGTGAAGGGCCTTGCCCTGGAAGATAATATCGTCCATCAGAGGCAGAGGAACCGGATTGCAGACCAGAAGGTCCAGCAGATCCGTATACCATGATCGGCTTGGCCAATCCGGGGCGATCAGAAGCACTTGGCATTCCTCTTGTCTGATTTTCTGAAGAATTTTTGGAATCAGGATTGCTGGAGGGAATGCGTATGCATACATTCTCCCCCAGCTGATAGCTAACGCATCTGTTGCGAAAGCGCTTGGATCCGGAATCGGAGAGACGTACGTCGTCATCTTCGCATTCTTCTTCGTTGCGAACAAATCGATGTTGGGTTTCCCCCAATGGTCGAACAGACGATCCGCCACACATTGATTTAGTTGCCATTCCGTGGGTAAAACACTCATCCTTCGGCTCAATGAGTCTGCTAGCAGGTTTAACCTTCCCGGAATATGAACTGCTTTCAAGGTAATCTGGTGATCCAGACACCAACAAAGTAGCTTCCATGTCATCATACAAAGACTGGGCGACTTCGTTCCGCCCTGGCGGTTTATGTAAGTCACAACTGTTGAGTTGTCTGAACGAATAAGAACAATCTTGCCCTGAACTTTCTGTAAGAAATGTTCCAGGCCCAGGACTACTGCTTTTAGTTCCAGTAGATTTATATGTTCCTTTGACTGTTCCAGATTCCAAAGCCCTGATATCGTGTACTCTTCCAGGCAAGCTCCCCAGCCCTCCATCGATGCATCTGTATACACAGTCACCTGAGGGTGGGGAGGGGTTAGCAAAACCCCCGGCAAGAGATTCTCTGTATTCAACCACCATTGCAGGTGGTGAATGAGAGGCGCCAACACTGACACATTCGAGTCCAGCGAACCTGTACTCTGGGTCCATTGTGTCATGAGAAATAACTGGATCGGCCGCCTGCGTAAGGCGGCCTGAGGAATGACTGGTTCCAATGAAACCATCAACCCCAGCATTCTCAAGTAAACCCGTGCCAGGACATGACGACTGTCGCACACTGACTGAATTAATGAGATGAGTTTCTGAACTCTCTCCTGAGTAGGATAAACATATCCTGTCTCTAGATCGAAGAACATCCCCAGGTAAACAAACTTCTGGGATGGAGTCAGCTCTGATTTTGGGAAATTGATCATCCAGCCTAAGTCTGTGAGAGTTTTCAAAACAATCTCCAGATTGGCCGACAAACTTTCCCGGGTGTGCGCTTTCAACAGCCAGTCGTCTATGTACGTGTGGACTGCTATGCTTCTCCTGCGGAGGTATGCTGTGATCGCAAGAACCACACGGGTGAAAACCCGAGGAGCCGTGGAAATTCCGAAGGGCAACACCCTGAATTCCCACTGTCTGCCCTGGAATGCAAATCTCAGGAAGCGACAGAAACTCCCGTGGATGGGGATGTGGAAATAAGTGTCCTTCAAATCTATCGACGCCGTCCACATCCCCCTCTCCAACCCCGCCAACACCGAGCGCACCGTTTCCATCTTGAAACTGGGCGTCTCGATGAACTTGTTCAATGGCTTGAGGTTGAGAATCGGTCTCCACCCTCCGGTGCGTTTTGTTACTAAGAACAGGGTTGAATAGAAGCCCGGACACCTTTGTGCCGGCTGAATAGCTCCTTTTTGTACGAGGGAATTTATCTCCTCCTCGATACACAACCTTTGCTCTGGCTCTCTCGGAATGGGAGTCCAGACTGGCACTAGAGACAGTCGCGACGGCGGGCCTGTCATCCACTCTGGATGATACCCGACGGAAAGCCATCGCAAGACTAAACGGTCCTGAGTTAACCGTTCCCACTCTTGCATGTGGTCGGCTAGCCGGCCTCCCACCGGTCCACCTAGGGACCGCGGTGGACACAAGGCATGCAAGAGCGGCACTGTCTCCGTCGCCATACACACCGGAGTGGTTCTTACCGCGGTAAGCGTCCTGTCAGGACCGATAACCACGCCCAGATCTTCGCGCGCCCCGCCCCGCCCCGCGCGCACCTTGGTGCGCGGGCGGCTGCCTGGCTGACGGCGCCTGAGGAACCTGCGCCCCCCTCGCTGCTGGCCGAATCGCACGCGGCCGAGGCCGACGCTGCGACGGTGGCTGGCCTCTGACTTGGCCAGCACCACCTCGAGCCTGCAGGGGACGATACGCAGGGGCCGCGGCGCGAACGTTAGCACGACGCAGCACCTCAAACTGCTCGCGCAGCGCCCTCTGGTTATTCACCAGGGTGACCGTCTCCTGGAGGTGGCGACATCCCTCACCTCCAAAAAGACCAGGACCCGTCATAGGCATACGGAGTAGCCTATTGTACAGGTCCTGAGACGGGCACAGATTGTCCAGGGCAAACGTGCGTCTTGCCCGGACACTCCTGGTCACCGCCCGAGTCATACAGTCCAGCGCCAGGTTAATACCATCCTGGATGGCTCGCTGGACCGTGACCGGGCTTGGCTGGCGCGATGCGGATGCCGTTACTACCCCCTGTAACAGCTGGGAGACGTGGGACAGAGCGGCAATCGAAGCCCTCCCACTCTCCTCCGCATCACGCAACGCGGTATTCGCCGAACGCAACGCGTTCGAGCACAAGACCCCCGTGTCAGAACGGGAGCCTGGCCGCGCATCCTCACCCAAAGCCGCGCGGTCATCCACGCTGGGCTTGGGTACCACACCGTACCGCTGGTAATCCAGGGGCACGATGCGACAACGCCTGGCCACCTCGCGAGGGGCCTTCGCGAGACGTCCACTCGAGTTAATGGACGACTCCGCCGCCTTGAACATGTCAACGACATGCTCCGCCAGCGGCAGAGAAGGCATAGCGTTAGCAGTCGGTTTGCCAGCTAACCACGGCCTGTGGTCACGCTGGCTAGGCGACTGCTCCACGGGCAGATCAGGCCTAACGCTCACCAACCACTGGCAAGCGTCAGACCAATCCTCCTCCGTGGCTAACTGCGAGCGCTCTACAAGACGGGGACCTTCGTCTTCCTCCTGAGCGCAAGCAGCAGAGCTTGACGGCGGGTACGCTGATACACCTGGCAAGCCAGGGAAAACATGCGGGCCTGATAGCACCGGCATGACAATATCACTGGTTTGACCAGGAGCAGGCACCGTGGCAGAGCGCGGGGTATATACCGCCCCACCACGGGCCCGGCCAGCACCAGCAACACCCTCGGCAAGCCGAGGTATGCGGTACCGCTGGCCATCAGCAGCGCCCTGGGCCACCACCTGAGCCGCGGACTTTACTCCAGGGTGAGTAAAACCGTGGAAGAAGCCGCCTGTATTCCCCGCGAGGGGTGCACAAACTTCTTCATCCATGTCCACGTCGTCAGACGGCGACCCTAGCAGGTAATCCTCATCACCCTGGTCAGAAAGATTAGACCCCGGGTCAGCAAAGAGAGCTAACCCGGGCTGACCAGGAACGGTGCCATAGGAGGTACTGGCCACCGCGGCGTGCGGATACCCCTGGACTGATAAGCAGCCCGCGGGTTCCAGCGACAACCGTCCACGGTCCCCTCTCGGCGCGGCAATAAGCCTGCTGCCAGGGTCGTGGAACGCCCCCTCTAATGGGGCCACCTCTGAATCGTCGAACAACGGAAGCGGTCTAAGGAAAACCGATCCAGAGGCGGGGATTACCTGCTCCGAAGCCGATGATGAGGACAGTAAAGGATTTGGTCCAGGAAGCATGCCACGAAGCAACCCTGGAACCAAATCCTTTATTGTCCTCTTCATCTCTCCCAACATCTCGGTCCGGAAGGCCTCCATATCCACCGCGGACGAGACCTTCCCCTTACCCTTCCTACTTACAACCTCTCGTTTCCGCTTCTTCTTCTTCTCCTCCTCTACCACCTTGTCCGTCGCCTGTAAGCAGCACAAGAATTCGGACATTAACTCGCCCCCCCAGTGCTTACATATGTCACAATTAACCAAGGGACCACAAGGGCTACATTGATAGCACAGATGAGGCCAGAACTTTTCATGTAGAAAACGTCCACAGGACGCGCAACCAGGTCCCTGAAACAGGGCAAAGGACAAGGAGTATGAGCAAACTAGTTAAGCTTAGAGACTCAAACCAACTCAAAGAGAAGGAAAACGATCATAAAGATCAATATACATCAGAAACCAGCATAGCGACTTGAATTGCTGATAAATACATAGCCAGGCTGATTATGACGTCATTAATCCCGTGACAGGAAAAATTCGATCCCAACAAAACATCCAAGTGCAAGGACGAATTGTATGCTGAATGGATAAGTCGACTACACAACCATCAGATACATATAGATAACTCTTTTCTGGCAAAAATGTTAATTATCTCCCTTTGTTTGTTTACTATAATTAACATCACCACATTATCAATAACTAGATACCTGACACTTTGTATAGACAAACCATCCAACGTAACGAACCGGAGAACTCCACCATCTGCACGCCTCTTAACTCTCTCCACCTCATGGGGAAGGAATTGGATCAAGAGGGCAAAGTGAGAAGACCTTTATACTAGGCCTCCAACTCACTGGACATAATTTTTCATTTGGTTAGATAACCTAACAGTGTTAGTAGGAAATGGAACCATGGTGGAGAGAAAACTAACTCTCTGCTGCTGTGATATCACCACCTAGCGTCATACAGACCTGTGGACATAAACAGAAAGAGAAATTAGCCTTAGGTAGCACCGAGTTGACATAAACCAACTAACCAAGGCGCTTATCACGGTAAACGCGAGTCCCGGAAACACAATACACCGGGAAGAAAACTCGCTAATTTTACTAGAAGTCACCTGATTTAAAGGTCCTAAGTCCTCCTTTGGCGAAGTGTTCCTTCCTGCCATCCAAATCAGATACTATCACTCCAAAATAACACCACTTAAACAGTTTAAGAGTAGGAAAAGCTATTGCACAAAAAGACATGTGTGTTCTCTCTGCCAATAATCTAGCAAAGAGGTAGTGCTAGTCTGCGCATGCGCGGTGGTGGGGCTGGCATCCGCCAGACTACGCTCTGACTCCCTGCCCAGTAGGGGCACCTAACTGTTTTAAATCTGAGTGTTTATTGAGTGAAAGCCAATATTTAGCAATATCAAAAGTATTAGGGAGGTAAGTATACTCTTGAAGTGAAATCATATTGTCAGAAAACCATCCAGCCAACAGGCTTCAACACTTGAGCCATTTACAGGAGCCTGCTCTAAAAGGAGACTGCGAGTGTGTGGAATAGACTAATATTCAAGTTCCCGCTTTATGTGACTGTGAATGTTTAACATTTGATGTACCCAGAATGGACCTTTCCATTTTTACCTATGCCCCACCCATCACTAGCTAAGCTCCACCCACACCTCGCCGTGTTGGGATTGATCGATCCCCGAATGCCCTAGCTATCAATTTCCTGAAAACTATACAGGGAAGCTGTTGAATATTTTGTAACTAATTTGACTGGGTACTGTTGTTGCCTATGGCAGCAACAGCGCCCAGTTAAATTAGTTTCAAAATATTCAACAGAATATTTATTAAATAGTAAAAGCAAACAATTTGTACAACAAAGCATAGACTGTCTTCAAATATGCGTTCGTGATGTGCTTATCGACGTCATTCATTATGATATCATTCTACGCATCACGCAGTTCATTATGACGTCATATGATGGGAACTCTGGAAAGGTGAATTAATGTATGGATTTTAATGAACCATTCCATTTTTAGCCATGCCCCGCCCATCTCTAGCTAAGTTCCAACTCGCTCGTGTTGGGATCGATCGATCTCTGAACTCCCTGACTATCAATTTCCAGAAAACCTAACTGGTAAGCTGTTGAATATTTCGAAACTAATTTGAACTGGCAGCAACAGCGCCCAGTCAAATTAGTTTCAAAATATTAAACAGCATGTTTATTAAATAGTAGAAACATACAATTTGTATGTGTCAGATTATTAAGAGTGATTTATGGGCCTAATAGAATCATTTATGGTGTAATGATTATGACGTCATCCTACAAGCCGCTTAGCTGCTTATGATGTCAAATCATCGATGGATACTCTGGAAAGGTGAATTGAACTAGAGAAAATCTACTAGAGAGCCTGTCACTCATTACATGTAGTAGACAAAAGATTGGAAATGATTAACTCATGCTAGTCTAGCTATTCAAATGACAGAATATGTCATATGTAAGCAAGGGTCATGGAAGTTATTGGTTTAACTGGTCTATATCGAGGTCCTAATTTCTAGGTCCCACTCGGGCCATATCGAGGCTGGTTTTATATTCAGTCTAGTACACCATTATGGGTAACGACCCCAGTTTTTTCATTAGTACTCATTTATACTCCTGGGTGGAGAGTGGCATGGATTCAAGGAGATTGCCCATGTTTCCAATGACGGCAAGATAGCCCACAGCTCAGGCACGTACCGGGTTCTCCGGTTAACTAGTCCCGAGTGCTAGCCACAACACGGAGTCAATTCCGCAATGATCATGGACATTTTCTGATTTCTATCATGCAAGCCTCACCAAGGGTCACAGAAAGAAAGTAGAACCATATTAATGTTATTAGAAAGATAGCACTATGCTGAGTAAAATTTCTTAAAATTGAGATTACACGGAGCCAGGCTATAAAAAATATTCTGTTGATATTTTAAACTAATTTGACTCGAAGCCATTTCTGCCTTGGGCAGCAATGTCTTTCATACAAACTTTTTTTAAAATATTCAAAATCGTTTCTGTTTGAGTTCCATAAAATTTATATTGTAGGACTAATTTAAATGGTTAATGACAAAGGATTTCTAAAGTTGATTTCATCGTTTAATGGCTAAATTTGGTCAAGAAAATAAAAATATTTGCTTATTGAATGTCCATTTGCGAGTGAAGAGAAGACTATTTTTGAAGATTTACTACTGGAATGACTAGCTCTGTCACTGAGCAAGTCTGTGCCGTGGTAAATTTTCAAAAATAGTCTTCTCTTAGCTCGCAAATGGACACTCCTCAAGGCCTCTACAATGGTCAGCTTTGGCCGGCTTCACCACGAAAGGGTTAAAGATAAGAAATACAATACAACCCATCTCCTTAACCCCTCTTGTGTCAACAGCACCTCAAAATCGCTCAAACTATTACTTACCGTATTTCGCTTAATTGAAGCCTATGCTCTAATAGAAGCCCACCTCCTAACTTTGACATATGAGCTCCAATGATTTCTTAGCAGTTTCAAAATGGCAAAACTCTGTATTAGAAGCCCACCCCCTAACTCAGCAGATTTTTTTAAGAGCAAATTTGTAAGAATAGCGTGTATAATAATAACAATCATGTCACAGGGTGTGTCTACTTCACACAGATCTCTGCCCTGATACATTTCCGGCCCCTCTAGAAGTCAATACAGGCCTCAGATTTGTAAATCTCGACCACCTATTAGATTAATACTAATAGTAGGCCACGTATGTTCAAGATATAATAAAGTTTATTCCACACTTTTGTAGTTAAAATGCGCATAAAACAGCCTCGGGGTGATTAAATACCTTCCTTATAAATATATTTTAAGACCAAATTTATGTACCAAACAAGCAGTATTGCGCATCAATTTTGTAATGCCGATCAACATTAAATGATCCAAAATGAATTATTACGAATGGCAATATAGTCGGTTTCTTAAGTTGGCGAGCCAGCAGCTCTTTTGCGATGGGAGGCGGTGTGTTCTCGCGAGATATTATACGCTAACGGGAGTTTATCAAACGGGTACCCATTATTCAGATCAGTATGATACTGTTCCTATCACGCAATGATAATATATAGAAATTCCCGAGTTTCAAGTCCACGATTCCAGAATATTTGTATCCGAGTACTTGCTCGAAAATAAACTCTTCAATTGGAGGCGAATCATGCGATTTGTATTTTTTCGCGACACCATTTTGTATCAGATTGTCGATTAATTTTGATGTAATAAACAACCTTTATTAAAGGATACGCAATATGTAGGTGCTCAAATCAAACAATTTCACTTCCCCGGTGAAGTTTTGAAGTATACATTAAACATAGGTGTAGGCAGTGGGAATTTTTACGGGAGAAAATGCGTTGAATTTCCGTGGTATCAGTTTTAGAAAACTTTTTTGGGAAAACTCTAATATAAGCCCACCCCCTTTCTCAGAGATGTTGGGTTGGAAATTGAACACCTCTTGTCCTAATAGAAGCTTAGGCTTCAACTAAGCGAAATACAGTATATTAATTATCGCAAACAAAATCCAAATTTTTCTAAGTGAATGTCCATTGCCAGGCTTAAATTTATATAAATTGTTTCCTGTTGTCCTGCAAATTGTTATCTCTTGTAACCAATGCATGGTTAATGGTCAAGCAAAATACAAATTTCCTCCGAGTCGGTGTCCACTTGGCTCGCTTTCAAGACAGTCATCCCAGTGGTAAATTTTCAAAAAATAGTCTTCTTTTCGCCTACAAATGGATATTACGCAACACCACTGCCAGGCCAGGTTTGATTGTCTTGACACAAGATGGGGTAAGAATTGAAATTTTCTTTTTTATAAAAAGTAGGCCAGAAGCTTCAGAAGTAGGCTAACATAGAATCAATAAAGCCATTCACCTTTGCCAGCATCTCAATTTCAAGATAATTATAACCAAAAAGTTTAACAATTTGAAAGTCCTTTTACTGGGACTCATAGGCAGCGCCAGCTCCCAGTTATATTAGTTTCAAAATATCCAACAAAATATTCCTTACATCATAAACAATTTGTCGTTACTGGTGTGTTATTGTTAAAAAGTTAATATCTAAATGTTCTCAATTTTATGAAAATATCCACGATTTAATTTTCAACCAATCATATACGACCTTCATTAGGTATCTCGGTATTTCCACAGTGTCATAGAGGCAGTCTGGATTAGTATCATGATTTAAAAGCAAGCATACAGGCTTAAAAGCTGTGGAAATATTTTTAAATTAATTTCTCTGGAGTCTATTACTCCTCTAGGCATAAAGAATTTGTTGTATCTGAGCCTATCATAATCTGTAGAGACTGCGGTATTGTAATTGATCCATACCACCACTACTGATTTTGAAGCATCAAGCACATGCACTGTAGGGAAGCTATAGCGTGGAGCAATCTTCACAGCCGTGTGTGTCCTGAAATTAAAATACAAACCAAATTCAAAAACTATTTTAGAATTAGTGTATTTAAATACATCTTGTGCAAACATATTTAATATAAAAATTTGCCCTGTAGGTGGGGCTTAGAATACACCTTCCGTATCCTCTGCGTGTCGTAAGAGGCGACTAAAGGAGGTAAGGGTGAGGTAACCCTGACAGAAACCTCGAGTGCTGAAGACGGAGGTTCAAGGCCGCACGGCGCACTCTAATAAACCATGGATCCACGCACTTAACGCTTATGATCATGTCGATAGTCACTTACAGGACTGGCGGTATGATCAGCGAACGAAAAGAAGAAGAAGATATAAAAATGGCAAAGATTGTTATGCACCGATAGCAGTTCTGAAGAGCTTAATACATTGAAGAGACACAGTTTTGGCCGGCATGACCATTAACCCTTTAATGGTAAAATTTGGTAAAGAAAATCCAAATATCTGCTTATTGAATGTCCATTTGCAGGCCAAGAGAGGACTATTTTTGAAAATTTACCACTGGAATGACTGGCTCGATTATCGAGCCAGGCATTCGTGGTAAATTTTCAAAAATAGTCTTCTCTTGGCCTGCAAATGGACATTCCTCAAGACCACTGCCGAGGCAGGTTTTGGCCGGCTTGACCATTAAATGGTTATAGGGTTAATTGGCAATGTATTAATGCCCAATCAGACCATCTACATTGCACATGTAGTGTGAATTAAATTAACCATGCACTTATAACAAGGGAGATAACTCAGAGCCCATAGAAATAGCTTTCCATTGGTTAGGAAAGATGTAATTTTGAAAATTATTCACTGATATCACCTGAATCAACAACATGAAAAATATGAAAACTTAAGCTGGACAAAAGATTATGCATGAAGCATGAAAATCTAGGTGACAAATGTGAAAATATTGACAGGAAACATGTAGATTTATGTGGTGAAATGAAGGAATTTGTTGTAAAAATGTAGAAATTTAGTCCCGACTCAAAAAATTCATCATGGCCATAATCGACTAATGAGATTTAAAATGGCAAATCCAATTCAGCAGGCCCACATTAACCTATATATTGCCATTTTCACTGTCAACACCCATCAACTTATGTAAGCTGGATGGCAGTCATGGTGCTTTCACATATCAACATCTCTTGAACAAACTTGAATGATCATTAGTTCCTAATTACATTTACCAAATTTTGGCCCAATCCCAGCAGCAATGGACCCTTCCAGTTTTAGCTATGCCCTGCCCATCTTTACCTAAGCTCCACCCACACCTCGCTTGTGTTGGGATCGATCGATCTCTGAACTCCTTGACTACCAAAACTATAGAAAACTATACAGGTGAGCTGTTGAATATTTTGAAACTAATCTGACTGGGTGCTGTTGCTGTCTATGGTGTCGCACTATATAGCGTTAAAGACGGGCTTAATCGAATAATTCATGACATCATGATTATGACATCAGCATACATGTCGTGTAGTTGATTATGACGTTGTGTGATTGAGTGAGGAAATGGATTCATGAATGCTAGAGAACTGAATTTATCACCAGATAAATCGACCAATCAGGTTCTCTTGAACAAACTTCATTCTGCCATTGCCTCAGATTACGTTTCTTAAGTTTCAGTTAAAAGGTTCAAATGGATTTTGAAAAAAAAGCTTTATTGGGTTTCAAAAAAATGTCTCAACATTAAAAATGCCTGCCAAAATTGATCAACCTGCTTCAATTGAATAACCTTGGGATCCAGATGCCCTAAGCATGCTTCCTGTTAAACTTTTTCCCGAGAAATCATTTAACCCTTTAATGGTCAAGCCGGCCAAAACCAGCCTCTACACTCATCTTGAGGAATGTCCATTTGCAGGCCAAGAGAAGACTATTTTTAAAAATTACCGCAGGAATGCCTTGCTCGTTAAACTAACCAGTCATTCCAGAGGTAAAGTTTCAAAAATAATCTTCTCTTGGCCTGCAAATTGACATTCAATATGGAAATATTTAGATTTTCTTGACCAAATTTGCCCACTAAAGGGTTAAATGAAATGGTTGACTGATTGATGTCAGATGACAAACAGACGATGGACAGCAAGCTAACAAGCAATTTTCACTTCTTATAATGGATTACTTATAAATTATCAAGAAGTGAGAGATCCATTCCACGCCCATTTCAACCCACGCTCCACCCACTTTTCACAGGTGTAGAATCAAGTTATATACTATGAAGCTTGACTTTCCAGACTCTCAATTTCAAGATAATTATACAGGTAAGTCGTTTAAATATTTTGAAACTAATTTAACCTGGGGATGTTATTGCCTATGGCAGCAGCTCCAAGTTGAACAAGCATTCTGTAAGTACTGCTTTGTAACACGTGCCCCATACTTGGTGGTATAAATTTTCAGAGATTGACTGTCGAAATGGGAAATAACTCCCTTAAAAATTGATGGAAATGCCTAAAACTCGAACTCATTTGAATATCTTAAAGGAGTGCAAATAATGTCTGAAAAAGCCAAAAGGGGAGAATAACTCTTTCACAAATTGACGGAAATGCCTGGACATCAAGCTTGGTCTGTAACTTCTCATAGCAAAGCAATCTACACAGTTTCAGCTGAATATCTTGAAGCAGTGTGAAAAAACTTATTTTTTCTTTTTCATAAGCCGAAAAGGGGTGTAACTCCATATAAAATTGATGGAAATGCCTGAAACCCGAACTTGATCTGTAACTCCGTAGAATAAAGCAATGTACCAATTGTCAGATTGCACATCTTGAAGAAGTGTGAAAAATGTGCGGAAAACCAATTATGACAGACAGAAGGACAGAGGAACAGATGAACAGATAAAAAGACAGACAGACAGACAGACAGACAAACAGACAGACTGACTGAGAGCAAACCTATAGTTCCCCGGGTTTTACCGGTAGGGGACTAATTAGTTTCAAAATATTCAACAGAAATGTTTATTAAATTGTCGATTTATGAAAGACATACAATTTGTAAACAAGTGACAGACTTTCATGACGGAGCTATATGTCAATATGATTGTGATGTCAGCAAACTAGTGACATAATTGATTATGACACCAGATAGTTAAGTGACAGATCAGATCGGTCAGTTATCTCTCTTGCTAGGTCTAATCTGCAAGGCATGAATCCTATCATGATCACCTTGATGTTGTAGCGCCACCTATAAGCAGCGGCACAGATAATCCCCGCCGCTCCATCTCCTTTGCAACGTAAACCATCTCATCCAATGAGGGAGTTATAAGGCCGGACAAACCAATAATGTCTAAAATAGAAACAATCAACAGAAATGTATGCAATACTTGCGTTGTCCCAAATTTATCACACATTTTCGGGACCTCATGAACAACCTTACACCGAAGTGTAGTCAAGATCTCTCCAGTAGCATCAATTCTGTTGAGAAAGTGTGTCTTTCAGACAGTTTTCAAAATATTTGTCAAAATATTCGTTTTTAATCTGGGCTCCGTGGCCTCGACATTTGACCCCCAAATTTGTCACACATCTGCGCGACTCCATGAACAACCGTCCACCCAAGTCTGGTCAAGATTCCCTAAGTAGAACCAGTTATTTTGAGAATACCTGTCTGAATAGTTTTCAAAATAATGCTTTTTTAATCTGGCTGACATGGCCTTGACTTTACCGACCGACCGACGGACTCAACAACTAACTAATTAACTAACGGCTTAGGGACATGACAGTTTATTGAGCTACTACCCGCAGCTAAAACCAGTGTTAACCTGCTTAATATTTTGAAATTAATTTGACTGGAATTTGTTGCAGCCTAATAAATTCAGAATATTGAACAAGTCACTGCAAATTTGGCACCAACAAGCCATCCTTTTAACCAACAAATCCACCCTCCCTCCTTTGATCCACCCATCCATTTACTCATCCATCTATTCCATTTAGTCATCCATCAATCCATCTATTTATCCATCCATCCACATCAACTATTCATTTAATTAAATTCATTAATTCATTACCCTATAGACTCCCTCAATACGTTTACCTGCTTTTTCAACAAGGGCAGCCTGAATGATTTTATCACAGGAGCACATAACACCGAGGTCTATGATCCTGAAAGTAAGAAAGTAATAATACCGATCTTTAATCCATTATCCCTTCCTACTGATACAATAGTTTTCCATGATTGGCCATAATTTATGACACTCAGACCTGAATAATAGACAGATCTATTACTACCCATGCCCCAACCATTTCTGGCTAAATCCCAACAACTTTATACGAGTGCTAGAGACAAAGTGAAACTTTGAAACTTGAATTCCCAGAATCTAGATTTCATGGTAAATATACAGGTAGGCTATTTTGAAAATTTGACTGGGCACTGTTGATGCCTATGGCCGCAACAGCTCCCCAGTTAAATTAGTTTTAAAATATTCAAGAAAATGTTTATTAAATTGTAAATTCATCAGACATACAATTTGTACACTTTCCTATTTTCGTGACAGAGCTACATGATTTTCATTGTCACGTCAGCTAACATTTAACCTTTAACATTAGATACTCAAGTAATAGATCAAATCCATCTATTGCGTTCATACATGTTCCATATCTATGATTCTGTGAGATAGATACTGTTTTGGACACAAAACAATCTCAGATATGAACCTGAAACTTCAAATACGAAGACCCAAATCTAATTTAATCAATATCCTGTTGAATATTTTGAAACTAGTTTGACTGGGAGTTGGTGCACTAATAACAGAAAGGCTAAAACTTACTTATAATTGTTACAGCCAAGTACAACGCCGACTATGTTCTTGCCGATGTCATGAACGTCACCTTTCACGGTTGCCATGATGATGACTCCGGAAAACATTTGCCCCTGAAATAAACAAGATTACAATGGCGTATTGTGACTGGAATCGGGCTAGGCATGTCAGGGCTAACTCTTTAACTATCCCATAAACATCAAATTCTATATGTTGTAGCGAATATTCTGTTGTAATTTGACATGGAGCTGTTGCTGCCTATGGCAGAGCAGATTCCAGTCAAATTAAGTTCAAAATATTCAGCAGCGTTCATGATGTACATACTTGTCTTGTAATAGACAAGTATGTACATCAATCATATGATGTCATAATCAACGATGTCAAATGTAAGCTGATGTCGTAATCAATAGTCATGAATGACGTAATTAAGTCCATCATAAATGCTTAAGAGTCCAACAAGTTGTACGAAGGTGGCGCTGTTGCTGCCGCCACAAGCAGCAACAGCGTCCAGTCAAATTAGTTTCAAAATATTCAACAGCCTACCTAGTGTATAGTTTTCTGGAAATTGAGATTCAGCGAGTTCAGTGTTCGATCGGTCTCAATACCATTAAAGTGTGGGTGGAGCTTGGCTGGAGATGGGTGGGGTATAGCTAAAATCTGTTCCGAGGCAAATAGATTTTAAGGGTTAAATGGCTTACGGTTTCAGGATGAGACTCGAAACATATTCAACAGCCTACCTAGTGTATAGTTTTCTGGAAATTGAGATTCAGCGAGTTCAGTGTTCGATCGGTCTCAATACCATTAAAGTGTGGGTGGAGCTTGGTTGGAGATGGGTGGGGCATAGCTAAAATCTGTTCCGAGGCAAATAGATTTCAAGGGTTAAATGGCTTACGGTTTCAGGATGAGACTCAGAACATACATTTCTATACTTCTTACCGCACTTGTTATTCCATCTATCTTCAGTTGTGCTTGTCTCTCTTCTTCCATAAACGGTATCAAATAAGCGACGGCTTTCTTCATCACGCGTGCCGATTTAATAACTTGTGGCAAAAACATCTTTCCAGCACCAAATAAATCTCCGACAATGCTCATGCCCTGAAAGAAAATTAACAACTTAATGATGGTGTGTGTGTCAAGGGAAACAAAACTTGGTCTTGTTGGATTATAACGTTCTACTGGCAATGGACAGTGCTACACAGTGTTCATACCAAATTCAGAATTGTAAAATTCAATGACATTTCCATGACCAGAACATACAATTTAAGGACGTTGAAGATTACCTAATGGACATTTCTGGTTTAAGCCATGCCCCGCACATCTCAAGCTAAGCTCCACTCACACCTAGCTCATGTTGAGATCGATCGATCTCTGAACACCCTGACTATCAATTTCCAAAAAACTACACCGGTAAGCTGTTGAGTATTTTGAAACTAATTTGACTGGGTGCTGCTGCTGCATAAGGCAGCAACAGCGTCCAGTCAAATTAGTTTCAAAATATTCAACAGCATGTTCATTAAATAGCAAAGGATTACAAAGACATACAATTCATACAACGTGTCGGACTATTTGAGATTTGATGATGGTCTATATGGAACCCTTTGTGACATAATGATTGCGACATCATCATACATGCGCCCAGCTGATTATGACATTATATGAGGTCAGATGATGGATGGATACTCTGGAAAGGTGAATTGTGATCATATAATCTTTCTTTTCATGATTCCGTGCCAAAAGAAAAATCTCTGATTTTTCGTATTTGGTCATTAGGGTCACTAGAGCTATGCCCATTTGCGGAGAATCATAGAGCGAAAATCTATTTGAACAGCATTAGCTAATTCTCAATGTTCTGAAATTGTGAAATTCCAATTTAGTGTATTCTGTTGTATATTTGAAACTATTAGTAGTAGTTTCTGGGTTATCCGTATACTCAGAATTTGATCTGATCTGGATTCATATTTTATTTACTATGGATTGCTACCAAAGTCTGTAAGTCCACTTTCATGGATAGGATCCTTTGTTGTGTTAAAATTTGAGTCAAATTTGATCTTTAGTTATCGAGATATAACTCCGGATATAGAGACACATGCATAGAGATTAGAGAGACAGATAGACAGACCTGAATATAATACCCTCTTCTCCTTATAGTGTAAGCTTAGGCTAAATGTAAATAGGCTTTTGATAAACTTTGGGTTTAAAATGCCTGATGCTTACGGTGATAACCGAGCCAGTCATTCCAGTGATAAATTTTCAAAAACAGTCTTCTCTTGAGCTGCAAATTTACATTTCTCAAGATCACAGCAGAAGCCGTTTTAGGCTGATATGAGTGTTAAAGGGTTAAGCGAGAGACTGGCATCTAGATTCTACTAAATTACCATAAGCATCAGGCATTTTAAACCCAAAGTTGATCAAAAACAGTCTTCTCTTGGTCTGCAAATGGTAATTTTCTATGAGAAAATTGACATTTTCTTGAAAAAATTCGAGGGTGAAAGGGTTAAGAACCATCTTATCTACGCTCCCAATGCGGCTACGTCAGCTAGACAGTTAACTCATCCCGGTTATGCAGTTAAACAGTTAACCATGGTTAACCACCTTTACCACAAGTAACCAGAAATGCACACAGTTTGCCGCATTTTGAGTGTAGGAAGATGCGCGAAAATGAGGTTAATAGTTGTTAACTGCATCTATCCGATGATGAATGTAGCTAGGGAGTTCTCATACTTTACAACACCTTGCAGATGCTATCCTGTGAAAGTATGGATCAATTCTGAAGTGTGAATAACTAAAACTATATGAGACTTAATACAACATAGCATATCCACATTCAGGACCGTACCTTCATGAGAGGCCCCTCTATCAGATGAAGTGTTCGTGGATATTTCTCTTTATTTTCTTTGGCGTTTGCTATGTCTTCTACCACAAATTTATCAATACCCTGAAAATAAACACATGGAGCAATGCAGGAATCCATTTCTAGCTATACCCAGTCCATTTCTAGCTATGCTCAGTCCATTTCTAGCCATGCTCAGTCCATTTCTAGCCATGCCCAGTCCATTTCTAGCTATGTCCACTCCATTTCTAGCTATGCTCAGTCCATTTCTAGATATGCCTAGTCCATTTCTAGCTATGCCCAGTCCATTTCCAGCTATGCCACCCCATTTATAGCTATGCCCAGTCCATTTCTAGCTATGCCTAGTCCATTTCTAGCTATGCCCACCCCATTTCTAGCTATGCCCAGTCCATTTCTAGCTATGTGCAGTCCATTTCTAGCTATGCCCAGTCCATTTCTAGCTATGCCTAGGCCATTTCTAGCGATGCCAAGTCTATTTCTAGCTATGTCCAGTCCATTTCTAGCTATGCCCACCCCATTTATAGCTATGCCCAGTCCATTTCTAGATATGCCTAGTCCATTTACAGCTATGCCCAGTCCATTTCTGGATATGCCTAGTCCATTTCTAGCTATGCCCGGTCCATTTCTGGATATGCCTAGTCCATTTCTAGCTATGCCCAGTCCATTTCTAGATATGCCTAGTCCATTTCTAGCTATGCCCAGTCCATTTCTAGCTAGGCCACCCCATTTATAGCTATTCCCAGTCCATTTCTAGCTATGCCTAGTCCATTTCTAGCTATGCCCACCCCATTTCTAGCTATGCCCAGTCCATTTCTAGCTATGCCCAGTCCATTTCTAGCTATGCCTAGGCCATTTCTAGCGATGCCAAGTCTATTTCCAGCTATGTCCAGTCCATTTCTAGCTATACCTACCCCATTTATAGCTCTGCCCAGTCCATTTCCAGATATGCCTAGTCCATTTACAGCTATGCCCAGTCCATTTCAACCTATGCCCAGTCCATTTCTTGCTATGTCCAGTCCATTTCAACCTATGCCTAGTCCATTTCTAGCTATGCCCACCCCATTTATAGCTATGCCCAGTCCATTTCTAGATATACCTAGTCCATTTCTAGCTTTGCCCAGTCCATTTCTAGCTAAGCTCTGCCCACTTTGTATGAGGATTGGAGTCGATTTGAAAAATTCATCCTTGAAGTCGCAGAATCTAAATTTTAAGGTAACTATACAGATATGACAGGTAAACTGTTGAGTATTTTGAAATTCATTTGACTGAGGGCTGTTGCTGCCTATCTTGGAGATGCTCTCAGACAAATTAGTTTCAAACTCTTCAACAGAATGTTTATTAACTTGTAAATTCATCAAAGACATACAATTCGTACACTAGTGACAGACTTCAGTTTTCGTGACGGAATTATACATTATTATCATTGTGACATCAGCTAACTAGTGATGTGATTGATTATGACATCAGCTACTCGAGTGACAGATCAGATTACACAATTATGCCCCTTCCTGAGAAATGCCAAAGTTGCTTCTAATCCCAGTAAAATGTCAACATATATAACACAGGATTTGAACTCATTCCACATTCCGAAATATAACGACTTCCACGAACAAAATAACAAAATCTCATTGCCTTGTGGAGTGAGGACCAAATAATGATGGTCATTTTTGCTTTTTCTCTATGATTCTGTGCCACAGCTAATGCTTTGGACACAAACAATTTTTATCTTTTAACAAAGATCAAGATTGAATCAGAAAACACATTTTGAATTTAATCAATGCAACAGTTTCCAGTCAAATTAGATTCAAAACACTCAAAGGCATATCTGTATGATTGTCTTGAAATAAATATTCTTGAAAAGCGAAAATTTCCGAAATTTAACGACTTTTCCATGAACAAAATAACAAAATCTCATTGCCTTGTGGAGTGAGGACCAAATAATGATGGTCATTTTTGCTTTCTCTCTATGATTCTGTGCCACAGCTAACGTTTTGGATACAAAAAAAGTCTTATCTTTTAACATAGCGAAAGATTGAATCAGAAAATGCATTTTGAATTTAATCAATGCAACAGTTTCCAGTCAAATTAGATTCAAAACACTCTACTGTCTATCTGGTAAGGTAAGGCATATCTGTATGATTGTCTTGAAATAAATATTCTTGAAAAGCGAAAACTTGCTATCAGATTTGTATGTCCTGTGAGAAAACAGGATGATTTCTATGATTTCCTGACCGTGATTCTCCATTTTCAGATTTCATGACTTTTCAGGTTTTTCATAAAGAATACAAATTCTGATAAGAAATTTCCTATGATTGCTTTTGATTGAAACAAAATCCTGTGATGGTCCAGTCGGCCAAAACTGTCTGGTCCCTTCATGACAGTGCCATCCATGTCTGTATGCATTCTCAGTATGCGGGATATGCAGGATAGCGTCTGTTGTGAATCTATACCAGAACGGGCATGGCTAGAAATTAACCTGATCTCTTGATCCGTAGGCCTTTTTCATATATAGATCAGTAACGGATTATTTCTTTAGCACAGTAACTGATCCGGGTGGATTAGTGTGTTTCAGTGGTCCAGTAGTTAGTTCTAAGTCACACTTCAAACAGGATTTACTGCTTACTTCATCAACCAACTGGTGAAATCCTTTGTGAACTTTTGATGGTCATGTCACCCAAATTGGCCTCTACAGTGGCCTTGAGAAATGTCCATTTGCAGGCCAACAGATTATTTTTCAAAATGTACCACTGAAATGACTGTCTCGTTTTTGGCTCTATAAACAAGCCAGTCATTCTAATGGTAAATTTTCAAAAATAGTCTTCTCCTGGTCTGCAAATGGACATTAACTTTAGAAGCAAACATTTTACATTCCTCCCCATTAAATGATTAATTTTAATTTTAATATTATTAGGGTAATTAATCATTTAATATGAAAATCATTTCAGTGGTAAAATGTCAAAAATTGTCTTCTCTTAACCTGCAAATGGATATTCCTCAATACCATTGCAGAGACTGGTTTTGGCCTATGTTACTATTAAAGGGTTAACTACGCCAGTTAGTGAGTACAGAACTTGTACTTATAATATAGATAATCATGCCATTCTGGTCAGAAATGTGCCATTACCTTGATCAAAGCATGTGAGATTCTCTCTTCTACAGGCCTCTTCCTCCACTCATCCTCTGTCTCTACCTTCTTACCGCCCTTTTTGAGACCCTGCAATGGTGAAAACATTGAGCTATCTTCATTTTGGTATTTTCTGAATTTGACTGTGATACTAGTGCTATTGCTGTTATTCAAACATAAGGTCCTATAATCCTATTAGATGTTTAATGAAATTTTGATTGCATTGTCTGAAGGCGAATATGATCTTCAAGATTTTATTTGCAGTGATGATAGTGTCAAAAATGGGTAATTTGCCGATAAAACATGAGTAAATATGTATCCACTTTTTGGGCCACTTAATTAACAAGAGGCCCAAGGGTCCTGTGTCGCTCACCTGGAGCACCATCAATTTTTGTCCAAAATGTTGGTGGGTGGTTTAGCAGTCTTTTAAATGAGTTTGTGGACATTTTTGCAAGTGCAATATGGTCGCCAAACATACTACATTTTGATTGGCCCACAGCGCTCATGTTTTTTTGATGGATCAACTTCCCGTGAACAAATTTTAATGGCCCAAATTTTGGCCTGACCCCTTCAGCGGTTCTGGAGGCGGCGTTTTTGGGAAAACTAGGTGATCCAAGATGGTCGTCGAACCATTTGGTCAATCAAGTCCTCTTGAACAAACTTGGCTTACCTCTTGGCCTAGATGAAGATTGCCCAAGTGGTTTCGGAGAAGATTTTTAAAGACCTTTCCTAAAATCAGCCAAAATCCAAAATGGCCGCCAGGCAAATTGGCTGATCGGGTTGATTTGAACAAACTTGGATCCCTAAGCCCTAAAAGATGCTTCCTGCCAAACATAATTGAAATCGGCCTAGTTGTTCATGAGAAGACATTTTAAATTTCCCATTGCTTTAGCATGGGAGCTTTTGACGAGAAAATTATCCAAGATGCCCGTCAAACTGTTTATCCGACAATTTTGAAAATTGCAAATTTGAGCTCAGAATACAAAAAAACATATACAGAACCAATTTTGGCCTCAAAATCCATCAAATAAAAAAATCCAATATGGCCGCCAAACAGGCTCCATTTTGATTGGCCCACGGCGGCCATGTTTTTTGACAGAGCAACTTCCCTTCAACAAAATTTAATGGCCCTTAGTTCCTGATCATATCTCCCAAATTTCAGCCTGATCCCTTCCGCGGTTCTGGAGAAGTCATTTTCGGGAAAACTAGGTCATCCAAGATGGCCGCCGAAACATTCTGTCGATCAAGTCGTCTTGAGCAAATTTGGCTCGTCTTTCCCTAGATGAGGTTTCATAAGTTTTGAATCGATTCCCCAAGCGATTTCGGAGAAGATTTTTTAAGACATTTCCTAAAATCGGTAGAAATCCAAGATGGCCACCAGCCAAATTAGCCGATCAGCTTCATTTGAACAAACTTGGATCCCTATGCCCTAAGGATGCTTCCTCCTACATATAATTGAAATCGGCCTAGCAGTTCTCCAGAAGAAAACATTAAAAATTTCCCATTGCTTTAGTATGGGTGCCTTTGGCGGGAAAATAATCCAAGATGGCCAGCAAACCGTTTATCCGACAGTTTCGAAAGTGGCAAATTTGAGCTCAGAATACCCAAAACCATATATAGAAACAATTTCGGCCTCAAAATTCATCAAATAAAAAAATCCAATATGGCCGCCAAACATGCCACATTTTGATTGGCCCACGGTGGCCATGTTTTTTGACGGATTAACTTCCCTTGAACTAACTTTAATGGCCCTTAGTCCCTAATCATATCTCCCAAATTTCGGCCTGATCCCTACAGCGGTTTTGGAGAAGTCGTTTTTGGGAAAACTAGGTCATCCAAGATGGCCACCGAACCATTTCGTCAATCAAGTCTTCTTGAACAAACTTGGCTTACCTCTTTCCCTAGATAATGTTTCATGAGTTTTGAATCGATTCCTCATGTGGTTTCAGAGAAGATTTTTAAAGACGTTTCCTAAAATCTGCCGAAATCCAAGATGGCCACCGGCCAAATTGCTCTATTTGAACAAACTTGGATCCCTATGCCCTAAGGATGCTTCCTGCCAAATATAATTGAAATCGGCCCAGTGGTTCTTGAGAAGAAATTGTGTAAAGGAAAAGTTGACGGACGGACAGACGACGGATGGAGACACGACGGACGGTCGCCACGGCATAAGCTCACTTGGCCTTTCAGGCCAGGTGAGCTAATAAATTAATTCAATAATTTAAAATGCACCCTATAACAACAACTTCCTGCTAGCCTTACCCAACCATCTCCCGCACCCCTTTAGAAACTATATATATATATCGTTGAATTCCTTTTTCATCTTTACAATTTCACAAATTCTTCACGACAAGATTTAGACATGTTAGATGGTTATAATTCATGTGTAACACTAGGATGTTTTCCACCTATTTACTGGCTCTGGGCTACATGTAAGCAGATAAGGACATCTCATAGCTAATCCAATTGCTGGGAATCATAGCTGCTTTCCTCTGATACAACTGTGATAGGAACTGAGACTACTGGCCAATGAGCTAATAAATACAAACATTGCTTGATGGTTAATAAAACTTTGTTCGCTTGCATATGTGCATGTGTGGGTGCATGACTGCTTGCATATGTGCATGTGTGGGTGCATGACTGCTTGCATATGTGCATGTGTGGGTGCATGACTGCTTGCATATGTGCATGTGTGGGTGCATGACTGCTTGCATATGTGCATGTGTGGGCGCATGACTGCTTGCATATGTGCATGTGTGGGCGCATGACTGCTTGCATATGTGCATGTGTGGGCGCATGACTGCTTGCATATGTGCATGTGTGGGCGCATGACTGCTTGCATATGTGCATGTGTGGGTGCATGACTGCTTGCATATGTGCATGTGTGGGTGCATGACTGCTTGCATATGTGCATGTGTGGGTGCATGACTGCTTGCATATGTGCATGTGTGGGTGCATGACTGCTTGCATATGTGCATGTGTGGGTGCATGACTGCTTGCATATGTGCATGTGTGGGTGCATGACTGCTTGCATATGTGCATGTGTGGGTGTATGACTGCTTGCATATGTGCATGTGTGGGTGCATGACTGCTTGCATATGTGCATGTGTGGGTGCATGACTGCTTGCATATGTGCATGACTGCTTGCATATGTGCATGTGTGGGTGCATGACTGCTTGCATATGTGCATGTGTGGGTGCATGACTGCTTGCATATGTGCATGTGTGGGTGCATGACTGCTTGCATATGTGCATGTGTGGGTGCATGACTGCTTGCATATGTGCATGTGTGGGTGCATGACGGCTTGCATATGTGCATGTGTGGGTGCGACTGCTTGCATATGTGCATGTGTGGGTGCATGACTGCTTGCATGAAATTACTTAATAATTTAATGGTCAACATTTGCTAGGAAAATAGAAATTTATGCTTACTGAAATCCATTTGCATCTATTTTTTTTCATTTACCACATAGAATCACTGGCTCGGTTATTGAGCCAGTCATTTCAGTGGTATATTTTAGAAAATAGTCATACTTTGGCCTGCAAAATTGACATGTACTTCAAAATCACTGCAGGTCTGTTTTGGCAGGCCTGACTATTAAATGTTTTAAAAATCTACCTGTGCATAAGTGAGGAGCTTCTCTGTCCCCTCTGGATCTTTGTTCCATAGTAACTTCTCACACAAGTCCAATAACTCTGCCTTAATTTCATCGTAGACGGGTAGACTACCAGCATTCACAATCGCCATGTCCAACCCAGACTAGAATATATACATAAAATGAAAGCTTAAACATGAATGAGCGAGTGCTGTAAACATTGGGATGAGATTGTTACAGACTCAACATAAACCCTTTCAACTCTATATACCAGACAATGACAATGTCATCACGATGTATGGTACCAAATAGTCTGTTGATTATTTTGAGACTATTTTGACTGGTAGCTATTGATGTATGAGCTTTCCATTAAAATACTCAAAATATGCACCAGTTTTGCCAGTATTGTTGCTATTAACTCCTTAATTGTCAACCCGGCTAAAACAGCCTCTCCACTGCCTCTTTGGAAATGTTCATTTGCAGGCCTTTCTTTGTAAAATTTAGAAATTTGTATTTTCTTGACAAATTTGGATGATCATCTCGAGCTATCCTTCAATTTGTGTACAATGTAGGACTAGATAGCAATCCTGTAATATTTACCTTTATGGCGTGATACAAGAACACAGAGTGCATAGCTTCTCGAACAGCCTCCATGCCCCGAAAAGAGAATGAAAAATTAGAAACACCTCCGCTTACTCGAGCTCCAGGCAGATTGTCCTAAAAATTGACCAGTAAGATAATGATTAGCATAGGTGTGTGAAACATAAACCAGGCAATGTTACTAATTATTACATATTCTTTAAACACACTTATTGGTAAACGATGGAGATCAATGATCAATGTGTGTCCAAACCTGATTTCTAAGCACATTATCATGAGGGCACGGTATCTGCCCTTCTCCATCCTATTGTCACTCCCTTTTTCATTCCCACTCTGGTTTGCTAAATTTGTTGGTCACCTAGACTCCTACATCCAGAATAGAACATTAAGTAATCATTCGAACATGCAGATTTCAGGAAGTGACGAAAACAATTGTTATATTCCGTGACTGTTTTTTCAAACTGGAAACCATCAAAAAGCAACATAGAGCAATCAAGATATTGATAGAACACAATTAACAAACATCATGTATTACCTGGGGGGGGGGGACTAACTACATGCTGCCTTTTTGTCCTGTGTGGGGACGGCTGTCAGGGAAGTGGTATGACTTGTATCAACATCCACGCAGTCAATCTGAACATTGACGGATTGTTGTGAAGGGCCTTGCCCTGGAAGATAATATCGTCCATCAGAGGCAGAGGAACCGGATTGCAGACCAGAAGGTCCAGCAGATCCGTATACCATGATCGGCTTGGCCAATCCGGGGCGATCAGAAGCACTTGGCATTCCTCTTGTCTGATTTTCTGAAGAATTTTTGGAATCAGGATTGCTGGAGGGAATGCATATGCATACATTCTCCCCCAGCTGATAGCTAACGCATCTGTTGCGAAAGCGCTTGGATCCGGAATCGGAGAGACGTACGTCGTCATCTTCGCATTCTTCTTCGTTGCGAACAAATCGATGTTGGGTTTCCCCCAATGGTCGAACAGACGATCCGCCACACATTGATTTAGTTGCCATTCCGTGGGTAAAACACTCATCCTTCGGCTCAATGAGTCTGCTAGCAGGTTTAACCTTCCCGGAATATGAACTGCTTTCAAGGTAATCTGGTGATCCAGACACCAACAAAGCAGTTTCCATGTCATCATACAGAGACTGGGCGACTTTGTTCCGCCCTGGCGGTTTATGTAAGTCACAACTGTTGAGTTGTCTGAACGAATAAGAACAATCTTGCCCTGAACTTTCTGTAAGAAATGTTCCAGGCCCAGGACTACTGCTCTTAGCTCCAGTAGATTTATATGTTCCTGTGACTGTTCCAGATTCCAAAGCCCTGATATCGTGGATTCCTCCAGGCAAGCTCCCCAGCCCTCCATCGATGCATCTGTATACACAGTCACCTGAGGGTGGGGAGGGGTTAGCAAAACCCCCAGCAAGAGATTCTCTGTATTCAACCACCATTGCAGGTGGTGAATCAGAGGCGCCAACACTGACACATTCGAGTCCAGCGAACCTGTACTCTGGGTCCATTGTGTCATGAGAAACAACTGGATCGGCCGCCTGCGTAAGGCGGCCTGAGGAATGACTGGTTCCAACGAAACCATCAACCCCAGCATTCTCAAGTAAACCCGTGCCAGGACATGACGACTGTCGCACACTGACTGAATCAACGAGATGAGTATTTGAACTCTCTCCTGAGTAGGATAAACATATCCTGTCTCCAGATCGAAGAACATCCCCAGGTAAACAAACTTCTGGGATGGAGTCAGCTCTGATTTTGGGAAATTGATCATCCAGCCCAAGTCTGTGAGAATTTTCAAAACAATCTCCAGATTGGCGGACAAACTTTCCCGGGTGTGCGCTTTCAACAGCCAGTCGTCTATGTACGTGTGGACTGCTATGCTTCTCCTGCGGAGGTATGCTGTGATCGCAAGAACCACACGGGTGAAAACCCGAGGAGCCGTGGAAATTCCGAAGGGCAACACCCTGAATTCCCACTGTCTGCCCTGGAATGCAAATCTCAGGAAGCGACAGAAACTCCTGTGGATGGGGATGTGGAAATAAGCGTCCTTCAAATCTATCGACGCCGTCCACATCCCCCTCTCCAACCCCGCCAACACCGAGCGCACCGTTTCCATCTTGAAACTGGGCGTCTCCATGAACTTGTTCAATGGCTTGAGGTTGAGAATCGGTCTCCACCCACCGGTGCGTTTTGTTACCAAGAACAGGGTTGAATAGAAGCCCGGACACCTTTGTGCCGGCTGAATAGCTCCTTTCTGTACGAGGGAATTTATCTCCTCCTCGATACACAACCTTTGATCTGGATCTCTCGGAATGGGAGTCCAGACTGGCACCAGAGACAGTCGCGACGGCGGGCCTGTCATCCACTCTGGATGATACCCCACGGAAAGCCATCGCAAGACTAAACGGTCCTGAGTTAACCGTTCCCACTCTTGCATGTGGTCGGCTAGCCGGCCTCCCACCGGTCCACCTAGGGACCGCGGTGGACACAAGGCATGCAAGAGCGGCACTGTCTCCGTCGCCATACACACCGGCGTGGTCCTTACCGCGGTAAGCGCCCTGTCAGGAACGATAACCACGCCCAGATCCTCGCGCGACCCGCCCCGCCCCGCGCGCACCTCGGTGCACGGGCGGCTGCCTGGCTGACGGCGGCTGAGGAGCCTGCGCCCCCCTCACTGCTGGCCGAATCGCACGCGGCCGAGGCCGGCGCTGCGACGGCGGCTGGCCTCTGACTTGGCCAGCACCACCTCGAGCCTGCAGGGGACGATACGCAGGGGCCGCGGCGCGAACGTTAGCACGACGCAGCACCTCAAACTGTTCGCGCAGCGCCCTCTGGTTATTCACCAGGGTGACCGTCTCCTGGAGGTGGCGACATCCCTCACCTCCAAAAAGACCAGGACCCGTCATAGGCGTACGGAGTAGCCTATTATACAGGTCCTGAGACGGGCACAGATTGTCCAGGGCAAATGTGCGTCTTGCCCTGACACTCCTGGTCACCGCCCGCGTCATACAGTCCAGCGCCAGGTTAATACCATCCTGGATGGTTCGCTGGACCGCGAGCGGGCCTGGCTGGCGCGATGCGGATGCCGTTACTACCCCCTGTAACAGCTGGGAGACGTGGGACAGAGCGGCAATCGAAGCCCTCCCACTCTCCTCCGCATCACGCAACGCGGTATTCGCCGAACGCAACGCGTTCGCGCACAAGACCCCCGCGTCAGAACGGGATCCTGGCCGCGTATCCTCACCCAAAGCCGCGCGGTCATCCACGCCGGGCTTGGGTACCACACCGTACCGCTGGTAGTCCAGGGGCACGATGCGACAACGCCTGGCCACCTCGCGAGGGGCCTTCGCGAGACGTCCACTCGTGTTAATGGACGACTCCGCCGCCTTGAACATGTCAACGACATGCTCCGCCAGCGGCAGAGAAGGCATAGCGTTAGCAGTTGGTTTCCCAGCTAACCACGGCGTGTGAACACGGTGGCTAGCCGACTGCTCCACGGGCAGATCAGGCCTAACGCTCACCAACCACTGGCAAGCGTCATACCAATCCTCCTCCGTGGCTAACTGCGAGCGCTCTACAAGACGGGGTCCTTCGTCTTCCTCCTGAGCGCAAGCAGTAGAGCTTGACGGCGGGTACGCTGATACACCTGGCAAGCCAGGGAAAACATGCGGGCCTGACAGCACCGGCATGAGAATATCTCTGGTTTGACCAGGAGCAGGCACCGCGGTAGAGCGCGGGGTATATATAGCCCTACCACGGGCCCGGCCAGCACCAGCTACACTCTCGGCAAGCCGAGGTATGCGGTACCGCTGGCCATCAGCAGCGCCCTGGGCCACCACCTGAACCGCGGACCTTACTCCAGGGTGAGTAATACCGTGGAAAAAAGCGCCTGTATTCCCCGCGAGGGGTGCACAAACGTCTTCATCCATGTCCACGTCGTCAGACGGCGACCCTAGCAGGTAATCCTCATCACCCTGGTCAGAAAGATTAGACCCCGGGTCAGCAAAGAGAGCTAACCCGGGCTGACCAGGAACGGTGCCATAGGAGGTACTGGCCACCGCGGCGTGCGGATACCCCTGGACTGATAAGCAGCCAGCGGGTTCCAGCGACAACCGTCCACGGTCCCCTATCGGCGCGGCAATAAGCCTGCTGCCAGGGCCGTGGAACGCCCCCTCTAATGGGGCCACCTCTGAATCGTCGGACAACGGAAGCGGACTAAGGAAAATCGATCCAGAGGCGGGGATTACCTGCTCCGAAGCCGATGATGAGGACAATAAAGGATCTGGTCCAGGAAGCATGCCACGAAGCAACCCTGGAACCAAATCTTTTATTGTCCTCTTCATCTCTCCCAACATCTTGGTCCGGAAGGTCTCCATATCCACCGCGGACGAGACCTTCCCCTTACCCTTCCTACTTACAACCTCTCGTTTCCGCTTCTTCTTCTTCTCCTCCTCTACCACCTTGTCCGTCGCCTGTAAGCAGCACAAGAATTCGGACATTAACTCGCCCCCCCAGTGCTTACATATGTCACAATTAATCAATGGACCACAAGGGCTACATCGATAACACAGATGCGGCCAGAACTTTACATGCATAAAACGTCCACAGGACGCGCAACCCGGTCCCTGAAACAGGGCAAAGGACAAGGAGTATGAGCAACTAGTTAAGCTTAGAAACTCAATCCAACTCAAGGAGAAGGAAAACGATCATAAAGATCAATATACATCAAAAACCAGCATAGCGCTTGAATTGCTAATAAATACATAGCCAGCTGATTATGACGTCATTAATCCCGTGACAGGAAAAATTCGATCCCAACAAAACATCCAAGTGCAAGGACGAATTGTATGCTGAATGGATAAGTTGACTACACAACCATCAGATACATATAGATAACTCTTTTCTGGCAAAAATGTTAATTATCTCCCTTTGATTGTTTACAATAATTAACATCACCACATTATCAATAACTAGATACCTGACACTTTGTATAGACAAACCATCCAACGTGACGAACCGGAAACTCCACCATCTGCACGCCTCTTAACTCTCTCCACCTCATGGGGAAGGAATTGGATCAAGAGGGCAAAGTGAGAAGACCTTTATACCAGGCCTCCAACTCACTGGACATAATTTTTCATTTGGTTAGATAACCTAACAGTGTTAGTAGGAAATGGAACCATGGTGGAGAGAATACTAATTCTCTGGTACTGTGACGTCACCACCTAGCGTCATACAGACCTGTGGACATAAACAGAAAGAGAAATTAGTCCTAGGTAGCACCGAGTTGATATAACCCAACCAACCAAGGCGCTTATCACGGTAAACGCGAGTCCCGGAAACACAATACACCGGGAAGAAAACTCGCTAATTTTACTAGAAGTCACCTGATTTAAAGGTCCTCCGTCCTCCTGTGGCGACGTATTCCTATCCGCCATCCAAAAAAGTGACTAACACTCCAAACAAACACCACTTAAACAGTTTAAGAGAGCGAAAAAGCTATTGAACAAAAAAACATGTGTGATCTCTTTGCCAATAATCTAGCAAAGAGGAAGTGCTAGTCTGCGCATGCGCGGTGGTGGGGCTGGCATCCGCCAGACTACGCTCTGACTCCCTGCCCAGTAGGGGCACCTAACTGTTTTAATCTGAGTGTTTATTGAGTGAAAGCCAATATTTAGCAATATCAAAAGTATTAGGGAGGTAAGTATACTCTTGAAGTGAAATACCCGACAGACCGTGTAGCCCATCCACCAGCAACCTTGTTTTATAACAATATTATTAAACCGTAAATGCTAAAAATTGTAAAAATACATGTATGTTCACATAAAGAACGGTCATATGCAGATCAAAATGAAAATATTCTAAAAAACTCAGCACTAGGGTGACTGGTTCAGTAACCGAGTCAGTGATTTTAGTGCCAAGTTTACTCAAATTTCCTTAATTGTTTTCCAAATAGTTATTTTTTGGCCAGTTGGTCATTTTAACCCTTAAATTGACAAGTCAGACAAAACTTTCCTCTCAGGTGATCTTTAGGAATATCTATTTACTGCCAAGGAGAAAACTAAAACTATTTTTGTCAAATTTACCACTGTAATGATTGGCTCGATAACCGAGCCAGTAATTCCAGTGAAAATTTGAAAAAATAGTCTTCTCTTGGTCAGCAAATGGATATTTTCTGAGAAAATTTAGTTTCTTAAACAAATTTGATGATTCAAGTGTTAAAATCATACATACTCACCTTAATTTGTTTTATTGCATTGATAAACTCAATTCCATATGCATTGTGCTCTTCAATCCCAGTCGCTATTGTGAGGATGTTAGGATCAAAAATAATGTCACATGAGTTATAACCTAACTTCTCCGTCAGAATCCGGTACGAACGTGTGCAGATTTCTAATTTTCGCAGCGCGTCAGTCGCCTGTAACATAAAAAGAAATAGAAATTTGTATGGAATAGTATACATATTATTATATGAATGAGCGTGAACTTCTATTTAATCATACAAGCTACTTTTATCCCCAGATGTTGTTTGCCCTTTTCACTACCAAAATAATTATGAGACGGTACTAGACACTGTGAACAGAAAATTTCTTCAAGACATGCATGTACATCTCCACTACATCTTGAGACTTAAGTTCTGCCCTGATAACTATCGCTAACATGAGTTTGATTTGATTGTAAACAACGATTGGAGATTTATAATAATTATTTTCTAATGTTAGTAAAGTACTAATGCAAGTGTCTAGCTACATACATTGTCTTATATCAAAGTATACTGCCTCGGCCTTAGTGTAAATGTCTAATAATGTTTTCTCTCTTGTCATCCTTTAATGTATGGGGTTCATCAATTATAGACCTGGCATTTCCATGGGCTGCCCATAGTCAAATGTAAATTCGATCAATCATGAAATAAGTAAATTTGAATTTAAAATCTGAATGTGAATTCTTTTATAGATGAGATTTCCAACTATTGAAATATAGGGATATTGCCCATCTGAAATCGTGCATGATCATACACACGGATATTTTTTCTATCTCAACACAGGTTGAAGGTGGTTACTAAACGTCCATTTGCAAGCCACGCAAACGACGATATTTGAAAGTTTAACAACGAAAGATTGGCTAGGTTTATTTTAAAAATTGTCTCCTGGTCTGCAAATGGATATTTCTTAAGGTCATACAAAAGTAAGTTTTGGCTGACTTTACACTAGATGTTTAAATAACATACTTGTCCATCTTCATCAAAAGCCATCACAACAACAGCGGCCCCGTGCTGCTTAATAATTCTGGCCTTCTTGATAAAATCAGCCTCGCCCTCTTTCAAACTGATACTGTTCACAATACATTTACCCTGAGTGCACTTCAAGCCCGCTTCCACGACAGCAAAGTTTGACGAGTCAATACACAATGGCACCTATAATAAACAACATGTCAAACTAACTACATAACACACACAAATCAACATAACAGACACAAACCAACATAACAGACACAAATCATCGAATGCGAAGAAAATAGCTAGAAATGGATCCGTATTAATTTTCAGTGAAAATCTGTTCCAAATCGTGTCCCGTAATGGATGCACAGGTGACATCCCCACCAGCCACCCACACCAGTCTACTTACAACAAGCATTCGGTTGCTTTGCAATATGTCCCCTACCTGGTGATATAAATCGACATTGACAATCAAAAACTCTATTTAAAAATCGACAGAAGCAGCTGAAACTCAAACATGATCTGTAAGTTCTCATAACAAAGCAATAAACCAGGTTTCAGTTATATATGGTGAAGAAGAACGAGTCTTGAAAGCTGATATGTTTGTATTTCATAAGTCAAAAGGGGGCATAACTCCATCAGAAATTGATGCAAATGCCTGAAATTCGAACTTGCTCTGTAATTTCTCATAACAAAGCAATGTACCAATTCTCAGTTGAATATCTCGAAGGGCTGCGAAACAAATTTAGGAAAACTAATATTTTTCGTATTTCATAAATCGAAAGAGGGCATAACTCCATGAGAAATTGATGAACATGTCTGAAACTCGAACTTGCTCTATAACTCCTTATACTAAAGCGATGTACCGATTTTCTCTTAAATATCTTGAAGGAGTGCAAAAAAAGTGCGGAAAGCTGATATTCTTCGTATTTCTTAAGTCAAAAGGGGGCAGAACTCCATAATAAATTGACGCATACGCCTAAAATTCGAACTAGTCTGTAACTTCTCATAACAAAGCAATGTAGCAATTCTCAGTAGGATATCTTGAAAGGCTGCGAAAAAGTGTGGAAAACTTATATTTTTCGTATTTCACAAGACGAAAGGGGGCATAACTCCATGAAAGATTTACGAAAATGTCTGAAACTCGAACTTGCTCTGTAACTCCTTATATCAAAGGGATGTACCATTTTTGCTTACAATATCTTGAAGGAGTGCGAAAAAAATTGCGGAAAGATGAAAATTTTTTGGTATTTCTTAAGTCGGAAGGGGGCATAACTCTATCAAAAATTGACGCATACGCCTGAAACTCGAACTTGGTCTGTAACTTCTCATAACAAAGAAATGTACCAATTCTCAGCCGAATAACTTGAAGGACTGCGAAAAGGTGCGGTAAACCGACCGACAGACGGATGGACAGACGGAGTGCAAACCTATTATCCATCCCCCGCCCCCGGTTTTACCTGTAGGGGACTAATAACATGCCTCTATTAACACTTTAACACTCAAGCTGCACAAAAGCATTTATTCGCAGTGGTCTTGAGAAAAGTCCATTTATAGACCAAGAGATAATTATTTTTGGAAATTTACTACTTGAACGACTGGCTCGATAACCGAGTCAGTCATTCCAGTGGTAGATCTTCAAAAATAATCTTCTCTTGGCCTGCAAATGAAGACTTTCTATGATAAAATGTGAGGATTCAAGGGTTAATCAATTGTGGAAAGTAAAATATGCGCAATGATCTATTCTGTTATATACACCTGTGCAAAAGTTAAGCACCAGCAAAAACAATAGAACGTAGAAACATGATGGTACAGCTAGGCTGCCATACTTTTTGTCCCGCGTTAGCTGACATAATTCCAAGTACGAAATGCACATGCATGCATGACTTCACGCCGCTTGATGTCCGTGCGTGGCGGGAAACAGCACACGTGTTCAGTTATGTAAAAGTCCAGTTTGAGGTGTAGAACATTACACACAGATTTAGGCGACAAGATTAGGAATTTTGTGTTCATGACCGTGGTTTATTTGTAGAGAGAATTAGCTCTTGTTGTGAACCGCTATGGCAAGACGAAGGTTAAGTGATCGTGTGAAATGGCAAATCATAGGCATGCATACCACTGGTATGTCATGCAGAGAGATTGGCAGACAGCTGAACATTAACCATACTGTAATCAGTCGTTTGATTGCAAAACATGGGCAAACTAACGAGGTGAAGGACAGGCCTAGATCTGGAAGACCGAAGAAGACTACTGCCCGTGATGATCGAGCCCTAGTACGCCTTGTTAGGAGATCTCCATTCACCAACAGTAGAGTGCTCAGCCAGCAATGGGAAACGCGCAATAGAGTGTCAATGACTACCGTCAAAAGGAGACTGTATGCTGCTGGCATGAAAGGTAGGAGACCTGTCAGACGTCCTCTCCTCACTGCACACCACAAAGAGGAGCGTCTGAGGTGGTGCAACGAAAGAAGACACTGGAACATGAGATCCTGGAGACGGGTACACTGGTCCGATGAAAGTCGGTTCCTGCTTCATGCCACAGATGGTCGAACTCGTGTATGGAGGTCCAGACGCACGGCGCACGACCAACGTAACATCATGGAAGAAGTTCCATTTGGTGGAGGTTCCGTTATGATATGGGGGTGCATCTCATTTGATTGTAAGCTGGATCTGTTGACTGTACCTGGAACACTAAATGGACAAAGATATCAAGATTCCATACTGGATAGAGTTGTGGTCCCTCATTTTGTAAATCATGCACCTGGAACCCACCCTATATTCATGGATGATAATGCCCGACCACATCGTGCTAGAGCTGTGCATGAATACCTCCGCCAGAATGCCATCGAAACCCTACCATGGCCAGCAAGGAGCCCTGACATGAACCCTATTGAGCATATCTGGGACATTCTGGGAAACATGGTGAGAAGGAGGGATCCTCCTGTGCAGAACCTACAGGAATTAACAGACGCACTCCATCTTGAATGGCAACGAATACCACAATGGCGTATCAGTCGGTTGGTGACCAGCATGAGACGTCGTGTCCAGGCCGTCATCCAGGCACAAGGTATTAATAATGACAGTCTCAAACTCGTGCACAGATGTTAAACTTCGTTTTCAGACACCATTAATGACAATCTAGCCACGTGTGTCAACTGTAGGGCAATAGTTGTCAGTTGTGTCAACGTAACCATATTCAGGCCTCGTTTTCAAGTTCAAACAAAAACATACAGTGTATCCCCACCATCATAATCAGCATTCCTCTAGTTGCATTATTACCTCTTGCACTAAGATGGATGGGTACATAAATGTTTATGCTATTGCTTTCTTCATAGTACATGAATATACCCTCGCATGTGCGTAAAAATAGGGTGGTGCTTAACTTTTGCACAGGTGTATACATATACATGTAGAGTACCAGCAATAACCTCTCAAAGCATTTCATTTTCACAATTATCCCACTGAAAATACAAATGCCCCCCCCCCCCCTATTAGGGAAGAGGGGCCTGAAAGCCCTTACAAGCTACAGCACAATTTTCATGCATTAACAAATTGAGGGAGCCAGCCCTTTTGCCATATCTTCTAAAGATAGCAGCTTAATATGATTGCCCAACTTGTGGTCGATAGGTAGAAATATTTGAAACATCCCACTAATGAGACCTTTTCTAATAAAGGGATCTATGTCTAGCTATGCCCGCCCATATCTAGCTAAGCTTCACCATGTTTTTATGCGTGACTATACAGATAAGCTGTTGGAAATATTAAAACTAATTTGATTTGGAGGTTTGGTAGCAACACCTCTCACTCAAATTAGTTTCAAAATCCTCAACAGAATCTTTATTAAATTGTAATTTCGCCAAAGAGATACAACGGATACTCGAGTAACAGATCAGATCCCTCCACAGATAGTAACGGTCACGAAACAAGTGAACATACTTTGGCAATATCTGGTTCTGATGCAATCAAGTTGAGGAACTTTGTCATGGCAGCCACTCCATCCAGCAAACCCTCGTCCATGTTAATGTCAATAACCTGAGCACCACTCTCCACCTGGTGCCTAGCTACACTCAATGCATCCTGGGAACAGACATTAACCTTTTATTGAGGGACACAAAGAGATTTGCTCGTATTTGGCGGAGAGAATACCAATGCACATTATTAAAATGGCTACAATACAGCTCATAAATAATTTAATGCATTTCTAAAATAAAAAACCCAGAAACAGGTTAGTTAGTAACGGTTAGATTTTGAACACAATGTACGAAATGTTCCTTTGAGTATTTTGAACATGACTGGATTGGAAGACATTGCTACCTTAGGCAGCAATGTCTTCCAATCAGATTATGTTCAAAATATTTAACAGTACGTTTTATTTAGTTTTGCAAACATTTATGTAATTATTGAGGTGTACTGTAATTGCCTAGATTTGTTGCACAGTGTTAGACATATTAACCGCTTAATGGTCAATATGGCGAAAAAACAGCATTTGTAGTCCTCTTGAGAAATGTCTATTTGCATGACAAAAGAAGACTATTTTTGCAATCTTACCACTGGAATGACTAGCTCAATAACTAAGCCAGTCATTCCAGTAGAATATTTTCAAAGAGTTATCTCTTGGCTTTCAAAAATGTAAATTTTCTTGACAAATCTGGCCCATTAGAGGGTTATCAAATAATTTGAAAATAGTTTTACTTGAAGCTGTTTCTCCCTCTAGCTAAATTAGTTTCAACATATTCAGCGCAATATTCAGCGTAATATTCAGCGTAGTATTTCTTAAATTGTAAAAGATGTTAATCTTGTATTTGCAAAGGAAATAACCCATTACAAATTTTGAATAATATAGTGAAAATAAATCACCAAAATGGTCAACCCCTTAATACTCAAGGCGCCAAAGTCAGTCATTCCACTGCTAAATTTTTTTTTAAAGTCTTTGGTATGAAATAAGACAATAGGCACAACCAACCGAACAATTGAACATGTCCAAACGGAAATCTGTAGCATTCGCAGTGACCGTGACATTTGATCTAGTGACCTCAGTGTTATTGTGCTGCATATTTTATGTAGCTAAGCCTGTGTGTCCAAGCATAGTCCTAATAGGGTGAAGCATATGTAGTGATAAATCAAGAAGAACAATAAGAAGATTAAATAACTCACCTGTAAATATTACGAAAGGATATACTATAATTCAATCCTGAAAACCTTTATAATATTTAAGAATTTTGAAAATCTATTTATTTATAATGTAGATTAGTGTGGTCATCAAATAGGACAAATATTGCCTTTGGATAGCCCTTTGTTGATTTACAAATTGTTTGAAAAAGCGTAGTCTACTCTAAGTACTAACGTCATATTTTCCCTTGATGATGAATCCAGCAAATCTACGCGATCCAGCGACGTTACAGCGCTCACCGATGTTCACGAAGTTAGTGTTTGGACCGATGTACATTGGCTCCAGCCCTGAAAACATGTCATTATTTATTATTAGGCTTTAAACGAAATCTAGGATTTCTTTTTTCACGAGAGAGTTGATACTTACCTCCCTAATACTTTTGATATTGCTAAATATTGGCTTTCACTCAATAAACACTCAGATTTAAAACAGTTAGGTGCCCCTACTGGGCAGGGAGTCAGAGCGTAGTCCGGCGGATGCCAGCCCCACCTCCGCGCATGCGCAGACTAGCACTTCCTCTGACTAGATTATTGGCTGACACACATGCAACTATTAAGAGCCTGAAGACCGAGCCTCTGTGGGGTGGAGAGGCCGGGTCCGTATCTAGGGAGGTAAGTATCAACTCTCTCGTGAAAAAAGAAATCCTAGATTTCGTTTATTTCACTTCAAGAGTATACTTACCTCCCTAATACTTTTGATATTGCCAGAATTCGAAAGTGAATCTGGCGGGAGGGAGGCGAGGTCAAAAGACCAGCTCATCCCTATACGCTTTTCTGCGTTTAAGGCACTTAAACTTCTGAAACTGTAAGAAAAAACAGTCAGGATTTGACTAACCATCGGATAACACCACCGATGTATGAGAGATGACCGAATGTCATATGCGCTCCCCCCCCCTCCTTCCTGGGAGGAAGAGTCGACTGACCTCAATGTCCTATACGCTCTCTACGTACAAGTGCCATGTACTACAGGACAGAGACGAAAAAGCTCCATTTTCGTAACTCTCAACAATGAACCACACAAATACACAAACCATCACCATATTAATAACGGGTAATCGTGACAATACAATCAACAACGGACAACACATGAACAAGACTGACCTTGTTGAAAATGGCTGCTGACATCATCTTCCCATTGGTAAAGACTGATGCAGGCCCAAAAAAGTGGGTGTTTCCATAAATTAATTGTGATATATATAAGTAATGAGGAAACCACCTCAAAAAATATAAACCGATTTATTTTTTCAAAACCGACAAGGCGAGAGGATTAGAGGTGTCACGGAGATAATGGTCTGTAAAACTTGACTCACAGTGCCACTGAGCCACCGACATAATATCATCCACAGGGACCCCATTAAATAGGGCCGTGGATGTCACTACGCCGCGGACACTGTGAGCCTTGGCCACGTCAACCTGCTTCCCGGTGGCGGATTTATGGCAAAACTGAATGCATTCCACAATCCACCTGGAAATGGTGTCCTTAGAAGCCCTCCCATGGGGTTCAATATATGACAACCATAACGCTGACTGGTCGGTGCGCCATGCCGCCGTACGTTGTTTGTACCGGCGCAGCGCCCGGACGGGACACCATGCTTTAGAATTAGGATCATATCTAGTTAAAGCAGGCAAAATAATAGGTTGACCTGGATATTTCAACGACTGATTTTTAGCCAAGAAATTAATCCTAGGTAGCAGCTTAAGGCCTTCCCCTGAAACCACAAAACGGTCATCCTCGGCTGATAAGGCATGAATCTCACTCCTACGCCTAGCCGAGGCCGCAGCAATTAAAAACACAGTCTTCAGTGTTAATAGTTTCATAGAAATGGAACTAAGTGGTTCAAAAGGCTTATCACCTAGTACTTGAAGCACTAGCGATAAACTCCAAGACGGAATCACAGGTGGATTCCTTGGTCTTAGATTGCCCATGCCTTTAATTAATACATTCAATGTATTTACTTCATCACTTCCCCTCTTAGCCAAGCAAGGAATAACAGACATTAATGCTGACTTATAACCAGCAATAGAGTTAGGCTTGAGGCTATAGGCATCATAGAGGTGACAGAGGAAATCAGCTACTACTTGAATAGATGAATCCATTGGATCAATACATCTTTTTGAGCACCATTCTGCAAATCTGTTGATTTTATAATTATATGCTCTGGAGGTTGACCCCCTCCTGGCTTTGGCCATAAACATGGCTGCTTGCTCAGAAAAGCCCTCCTTAATTCTAGATTCCTTGACAACATCCACGCAGTCAATCTGAACATTGACGGATTGTTGTGAAGGGCCTTGCCCTGGAAGATAATATCGTCCATCAGAGGCAGAGGAACCGGATTGCAGACCAGAAGGTCCAGCAGATCCGTATACCATGATCGGCTTGGCCAATCCGGGGCGATCAGAAGCACTTGGCATTCCTCTTGTCTGATTTTCTGAAGAATTTTTGGAATCAGGATTGCTGGAGGGAATGCGTATGCATACATTCTCCCCCAGCTGATAGCTAACGCATCTGTTGCGAAAGCGCTTGGATCCGGAATCGGAGAGACGTACGTCGTCATCTTCGCATTCTTCTTCGTTGCGAACAAATCGATGTTGGGTTTCCCCCAATGGTCGAACAGACGATCCGCCACACATTGATTTAGTTGCCATTCCGTGGGTAAAACACTCATCCTTCGGCTCAATGAGTCTGCTAGCAGGTTTAACCTTCCCGGAATATGAACTGCTTTCAAGGTAATCTGGTGATCCAGACACCAACAAAGCAGTTTCCATGTCATCATACAGAGACTGGGCGACTTCGTTCCGCCCTGGCGGTTTATGTAAGTCACAACTGTTGAGTTGTCTGAACGAATAAGAACAATCTTGCCCTGAACTTTCTGTAAGAAATGTTCCAGGCCCAGGACTACTGCTCTTAGCTCCAGTAGATTTATATGTTCCTGTGACTGTTCCAGATTCCAAAGCCCTGATATCGTGGATTCTTCCAGGCAAGCTCCCCAGCCCTCCATCGATGCATCTGTATACACAGTCACCTGAGGGTGGGGAGGGGTTAGCAAAACCCCCGGCAAGAGATTCTCTGTATTCAACCACCATTGCAGGTGGTGAATCAGAGGCGCCAACACTGACACATTCGAGTCCAGCGAACCTGTACTCTGGGTCCATTGTGTCATGAGAAACAACTGGATCGGCCGCCTGCGTAAGGCGGCCTGAGGAATGACTGGTTCCAACGAAACCATCAACCCCAGCATTCTCAAGTAAACCCGTGCCAGGACATGACGACTGTCGCACACTGACTGAATCAACGAGATGAGTATTTGAACTCTCTCCTGAGTAGGATAAACATATCCTGTCTCTAGATCGAAGAACATCCCCAGGTAAACAAACTTCTGGGATGGAGTCAGCTCTGATTTTGGGAAATTGATCATCCAGCCCAAGTCTGTGAGAATTTTCAAAACAATCTCCAGATTGGCGGACAAACTTTCCCGGGTGTGCGCTTTCAACAGCCAGTCGTCTATGTACGTGTGGACTGCTATGCTTCTCCTGCGGAGGTATGCTGTGATCGCAAGAACCACACGGGTGAAAACCCGAGGAGCCGTGGAAATTCCGAAGGGCAACACCCTGAATTCCCACTGTCTGCCCTGGAATGCAAATCTCAGGAAGCGACAGAAACTCCCGTGGATGGGGATGTGGAAATAAGCGTCCTTCAAATCTATCGACGCCGTCCACATCCCCCTCTCCAACCCCGCCAACACCGAGCGCACCGTTTCCATCTTGAAACTGGGCGTCTCGATGAACTTGTTCAATGGCTTGAGGTTGAGAATCGGTCTCCACCCACCGGTGCGTTTTGTTACTAAGAACAGGGTTGAATAGAAGCCCGGACACCTTTGTGCCGGCTGAATAGCTCCCTTTTGTATGAGGGAATTTATCTCCTCCTCGATACACAACCTTTGCTCTGGATCTCTCGGAATGGGAGTCCAGATTGGCACCAGAGACAGTCGCGACGGCGGGCCTGTCACCCACTCTGGATGATACCCGACGGAAAGCCATCGCAAGACTAAACGGTCCTGAGTTAACCGTTCCCACTCTTGCATGTGGCCGGCTAGCCGGCCTCCCACCGGCCCACCTAGGGACCGCGGTGGACACGAGGCATGCAAGAGCGGCACTGTCTCCGCCGCCATACACACCGGAGTGGTTCTTACCGCGGTAAGCGTCCTGTCAGGACCGATAACCACGCCCAGATCCTCGCGCGACCCGCCCCGCCCCGCGCGCACCTCGGTGCGCGGGCGGCTGCCTGGCTGACGGCGGCTGAGGAACCTGCGCCCCCCTCGCTGCTGGCCGAATCGCACGCGGCCGAGGCCGACGCTGCGACGGTGGCTGGCCACTGACCTGGCCAGCACCACCTCGAGCCTGCAGGGGACGATACGCCGGGGCCGCGGCGCGAGCGTTAGCACGACGCAGCACATCAAACTGCTCGCGCAGCGCCCTCTGGTTATTCACCAGGGTGACCGTCTCCTGGAGGTGGCGACATCCCTCACCTCCAAAAAGACCAGGGCCCGTCATAGGCGTACGCAGTAGCCTATTGTACAGGTCCTGAGACGGGCACAGATTGTCCAGGGCAAACGTGCGTCTTGCCCTGACACTCCTGGTCACCGCCCGAGTCACACAGTCCAGCGCCAGGTTAATACCATCCTGGATGGTTCGCTGGACAGTGACCGGACTTGGCTGGCGCGATGCGGATGCCGTTACTACCCCCTGTAACAGCTGGGAGACGTGGGACAGAGCGGCAATCGAAGCCCTCCCACTCTCCTCCGCATCACGCAACGCGGTATTCGCCGAACGCAACGCGTTCGCGCACAAGACACCCGTGTCAGAACGGGTGCCTGGCCGCGCATCCTCACCCAAAGCCGCGCGGTCATCCACGCCGGGCTTGGGTACCACACCGTACCGCTGGTAATCCAGGGGCACGATGCGACAACGCCTGGCCACCTCGCGAGGGGCCTTCGCGAGACGTCCACTCGACTTAATGGACGACTCCGCCGCCTTGAACATGTCAACGACATGCTCCGCCAGCGGCAGAGAAGGCATAGCGTTAGCAGTCGGTTTCCCAGCTAACCACGGCGTGTGAACACGCTGGCTAGCCGACTGCTCCACGGGCAGATCAGGCCTAACGCTCACCAACCACTGGCAAGCGTCATACCAATCCTCCTCCGTGGCTAACTGCGAGCGCTCTACAAGACGGGGTCCTTCGTCTTCCTCCTGAGCGCAAGCAGTAGAGCTTGACGGCGGGTATGCTGATACACCTGGCAAGCCAGGGAAAACACGCGGGCCTGACAGCACCGGCATGAGAATATCACTGGTTTGACCAGGAGCAGGCACCGTGGCAGAGCGCGGGGTATATATAGGCTCACCACGGGCCCGGCCAGCACCAGCAACACCCTCGGCAAGCCGAGGTATGCGGTACCGCTGGCCATCAGCAGCGCCCTGGGCCACCACCTGAGCCGCGGACTTTACTCCAGGGTGAGTAAAACCGTGGAACAAGGCGCCTGTATTCCCCGCGAGGGGTGCACAAACGTCTTCATCCATGTCCACGTCGTCAGACGGCGACCCTAGCAGGTAATCCTCATTACCCTGGTCAGAAAGATTAGACCCCGGGTTAGCAAAGAGAGCTAACCCGGGCTGACCAGGAACGGTGCCATAGGAGGTACTGGCCACCGCGGCGTGCGGATACCCCTGGACTGATAAGCAGCCAGCGGGTTCCAGCGACAACCGTCCACGGTCCCCTATCGGCGCGGCAATAAGCCTGCTGCCAGGGCCGTGGAACGCCCCCTCTAATGGGGCCACCTCTGAATCGTCGGACAACGGAAGCGGACTAAGGAAAATCGATCCAGAGGCGGGGATTACCTGCTCCGAAGCCGATGATGAGGACAGTAAAGGATTTGGTCCAGGAAGCATGCCACGAAGCAACCCTGGAACCAAATCCTTTATTGTCCTCTTCATCTCTCCCAACATCTCGGTCCGGAAGGCCTCCATATCCACCGCGGACGAGACCTTCCCCTTACCCTTCCTACTTACAACCTCTCGTTTCCGCTTCTTCTTCTTCTCCTCCTCTACCACCTTGTCCGTCGCCTGTAAACAGCACAAGAATTCGGACATTAACTCGCCCCCCCAGTGCTTACATATGTCACAATTAACCAATGGACCACAAGGGCTACATTGACAGCACAGATGCGGCCAGAACTTATCCGGCAGAAAACGACCACAGGACGCGCAACCCGGTCCCTGAAACAGGGCAAAGGACAAGGAGTATGAGCAACTAGTTAAGCTTAGAAACTCAATCCAACTCAAAGAGAAGGAAAACGATCATAAAGATCAATATACATCAGAAACCAGCATAGCGCTTGAATTGCTGATAAACACATAGCCAGGCTGATTATGACGTCATTAATCCCGTGACAGGAAAAATTCGATCCCAACAAAACATCCAAGTGCAAGGACGAATTGTATGCTGAATGGATAAGTTGACTACACAACCATCAGATACATATAGATAACTCTTTTCTGGCAAAAATGTTAATTATCTCCCTTTGTTTGTTTACAATAATTAACATCACCACATTATCAATAACTAGATACCTGACACTTTGTATAGACAAACCATCCAACGTGACGAACCGGAGAACTCCACCATCTGCACGCCTCTTAACTCTCTCCACCTCATGGGGAAGGAATTGGATCAAGAGGGCAAAGTGAGAAGACCTTTATACTAGGCCTCCAACTCACTGGACATATTTTTCATTTGGTTAGATAACCTAACAGTGTTAGTAGGAAATGGAACCATGGTGGAGAGAAAACTAACTCTCAGCAACTGTGATTGTCACCACCCAGCGTCATACAGACCTGTGGACATAAACAGAAAGAGAAATTAGTCCTAGGAAGCACCGAGTTGACCTAAACCAACTAACTAAGGCGCTTATCACGGTAAACGCGAGTCCCGGAAACACAATACACCGGGAAGAAAACTCGCTAATTTTACTAGAAGTCACCTGATTTAAAGGTCCTAAGTCCTTCTTTGGCGAATTGAAACCTCCCGCCATCCAAAAAAGTGACTATCACACCAACCAACACCACTTAAACTAGTTTAAGATAAAGAAAAGCTTCAGCACAAAAAGACATGTGTGAACTCTCTGCCAATAATCTAGCAAAGAGGAAGTGCTAGTCTGCGCATGCGCGGAGGTGGGGCTGGCATCCGCCGGACTACGCTCTGACTCCCTGCCCAGTAGGGGCACCTAACTGTTTTAAATCTGAGTGTTTATTGAGTGAAAGCCAATATTTAGCAATATCAAAAGTATTAGGGAGGTAAGTATACTCTTGAAGTGAAAGAAATAATTACTGTTATTGCCGTTTGGAAGTTGTGGTAGTCATATTATAGTGTGGTAAAAATGAACCTGGTGTCAAAGAGTAGAGGGTTTCAAAGTAACATTATTACATTAAAATGTTAAATGTCCTTCATCCCTAAAGATGCCCATTTATGTATGCGTAAACTTTGCTTAAAATTAATAGTCTGCTTTAAAATCTGTCACCTTTTAAACCTGTTATCATTTACTTGCAGTTACACTCGAGACACACACATGCACGCACGAACACAAACTTTTGCCACTGCCCCTGGCCCTCTACCATGATCCTATTATAAACAACACCTCGCAATGCGCAATCATATGCGTAACTCGGCTAAAAAATCTGGTTGAAAACCACCAAATGATTTCGAAGGAGATAGTGTGACAGACAGAAAGATGAATGTTCTGTTATTTTTTTCCCCTAATGCACGCATTCAACACATCACCTTCAGCACATCAGTTACCACACCTCATGTGTTACCCCAAAGTGACATTGCATACCATATATCACACATCAGACACTTTACACTACAAACTGCACACCAGTTCCATTGCCATGTACTTGATAATTTAACCATTTAACACTCAAATTTATTCAACAAAATTTCAATTTTCTCATAGATGTTCATTTGCCAACCAAGAGAAGCCTATTTTTGAAAAATTGCCGCTGGAATGACTGGTTCAGTTATCGAGCCAGTCATTCCAGTGGGAAATTTTTTTAAATAGTCTTCTCTTGGCCTGCAAATTTATATTCCCCAAGACCACTGAAGCCGTTTTTGCCTTATATGAGTGTTAACGAGTTAAGCAGACACGTTTTAACCTGATAATAGCGAGTCAAGTTGGCCAAAACAGGAATCTACATTGGTCTTGAGAAATGTTCATTTGCAGGACAAGAGTTTACCACTGAGGAGGGCTCAATAACTAAGCCAGGCTTTCCAGGGCTAAATTATCCAAAATAGCTTTCTCTTGGAATTCTTGTCCAGCAAATGGAAATTCATTAAGCAAAAACTTGAAATTTCTTGAGCATTAAAGGGTTAAATAACTTTGATGATGGATAAATAACTCTACAAGATGGTGGTTATTTAAGACATCCCTGGTCTGGTGGCCATCTGTCATAAAACATCAACATTTTGTGTCTTCAACAGTTATACACCTAAGCCATCTTCATTGTGAACAAAAGACTGTATGTGCATGTATACTAATTACCTGAGAGTAGTGTATGGCCACTATGCAAGTTACTTGGAGGAATACGAGGCTTGAATGGGCGTACAATGTCAGCAATAGCTCTGAAATACAGAGATGTTGTTCAGTTACACAGATACAGTGTGTGCATGCATGTGCGTGCATGCATTTATGCGTATATGACTTCTGTGTATGCACACATGTACAGGTGTATATATATATATATATATATATATATATATATATATATATATATATATATATATATATATATATATGTGTGCATCAAATTTAAAACACAAATTTAACCATTTAAGACAACCGTGCCAAAAATTTGTTTTTCATAGGTCCTAGAATGACTGGATTGATAACTGAGCCAGCCATTCCAGTGATAAATTTTCAAAGAAATTGGAAAAATAAAATAAAAATTTTTTTGGTACAAATCTGGTGATTAAAGGCGTAAATTACATATTACTGACATCACCGGGGTGGGTCAGATCTGAACCCTCTACTGTGACATCAATAATATACAAACACAAGAAAGATTGCAATATTAAATAGTCTATCGTTAATTCCTGAACACGGATGTCAAACAAGCATGCATACATATCTCCTGTCATCACTGTCACATGAAATCACTCATCAACTGTCATATGATTCAACTTCATAACTGATGTGACAACCCAAATGTCACTCCGTCAAAGCTCTTACAAGTCTGAGTAGTATGTCGTACAAGAGGTAAACGGAGGACAAAAAAAATCTTGCATTTAAACAAATTCTTATTATCAGTGCTTATTTGCAACAGTACTAAGTGGGCTGGGCTTATATAGGGAAACTGAAGTCATGAATTTATCAGTCACAAGCTCAGTCTGTTCATGACATATCCGGGAGCCATATTCATGACTAAATAAGGTGTAACTTAAAAAGTTAAAACCCGCCTAAATCTGTATTCACATATATGATTGTATATTAGATGAACACTTAGTAGCCTCTTCATAAACATGACATAGTAGTGTCTTCTAAATAGATGCGGGAAGCTAGGTGGGTGTGTAAGGTAGGCACATTTCGTGAATACAGCGCCTGGTCACATTCAAGCCCTGATTACACTCACTGAAAACACTAACAATACCTTATATGATCCGGTGTTGTGCCACAGCAACCGCCGACAATATTGAGCAGGCCATCACGGGCAAATTCCTGTCATGAGAAAATAAAACATATGTGACATGTCTCTTCTCATGCTGTCCCATAGCAGGATTCGCACAAGCTGGTTAGGACTATGTACTAGGACTTATATATGCTGGGCTTATGACTTATTTTATATAACTTCTGTTATAGTGACACATTTTGCACACATTTCACATTGGGAAATTAGATACACTATTTTATGACCTTGAGGGTTAAATAATGGTGTTCTTACAGGTTTTCTTTTGTGCAATATACATAATAGTATGAACAAAAAATCCCAGGAAAGATTAGATACGAAAAAAACATCTAACATAATAATTATTTTGTTGAATATGTTAAAAATAACTTGACTGGAAACTAGTGCTGCCTGTGGCGGCCACAGCTTCCAGTCAAATTAGTTTCAAAATATTCAACAGCTTACTTGTATGAGTGTCTTGAAATAGATGATAGCATTCTACATTTCAGTTCAAAGAGTCAACATTCCATGACTTATGAGAAGACATGCTGATATTCTGGAATTTTAGACCGCGATTCTAAATTTTCAGATCTCACGACTTTCCAGGGTTTGCATGACCAATACGAACCCGATCATAGGATTACTCAACAGCTGCTATTTATCTTCATATTAAACGACTGGTGGCAATCACATGAACCAGACAAGCATTTTTACAGATATCCAGCTTAAACCACACTTTTGACACATCTTTTGCCAGTGCAGATAATTCTGGTAAATAAAGGCCAATGTCACAATCCCAAGGCGCATGCAAATTCATACAATATTCGACATCAGGGGTGGGTTGGTGATATTTTGATATCAGACACACTAATAATATACATGTACAACAAAACCATAATGGTTTGACCCGTTAATGATCAAGATATCCAAAACTGGCTTCTGCAGTGGTCTTGTGGAATATTAATTTGTAGTCCTAAAGAAGACCATTTTGAAATTTAAATGATAAACGAGCCAGGCATTCCAGTGATGAATTTTAAAAAACAGTCTCCAAATCGAAATTCACTGGGCCTTAAAAGATGGTTTATTGAATTCTTTGAAACTACTTGGCTGCTCAACAGCTTACATGTAGGTTTGCTTTGAAATTGGAACAATCACAGAGTTATCTCCCTGAGGTCATATGATGAGTGCAAGATTCATCATAGGACATATAATCCTTGTTTTAGAGATCCACTGATTGGTCTACCCAGGTAGACTTACCTGCAGTGTTTCAGCCATCATTTCTGGTGTCTCGTCATACTCCCCAAATGTATTTGGCAGACCTGTACACAAATTATATATTACCACAACTAACCCTGCTTGTGCAACCATCTAAATAATATTGAGGTCAAGAGGTTGCGACTGTTTCTAGCTAAATTTCGTCCACTTTTTACGCTTGTTGGAATTGATTTTAAATTTTAAATCCTGAACTCCGAGAATGAAAGATTTCAAGGTTACAGGTAAGCTGTTTGCTTATGATGTCAGATACTTAAGTGACAGATCAGATCTCTTCATTCTGTGTACAATACTTCTACAATTATTTTGATACTAAATGTGAACTTTTAGATCCTGTATTTAACATATTACTGTAACTTTAACTGTTATTATAATTACAATTCTGTATATCTTAGCCACATAAGCATCCAATACTTTTATGCATTGGACTATAAAATCAATAGGAATTTATAAACCTGTATTGAACTTATTCTAACACCTGTAAATTTTACTCTCAAGTCTATTGTTACATCTTACGCATATTACATCATGGTGGTTTATGACTTTTGTGCAGTGATTTTGTAACAGCATGCAAACATTGTGTCATAATACTATTACATCACTACGTCATTACATCATAAACTAATTGATAACCTGTATATTGTTCTTGCTGAGCCTTTGGTTTATATTTGGTAATTAGCAAACATTCTTAATTTTGCAATAGCTATATAATAAATGTACCATCTCATTCAATACTATTTTACAACACACATTGGAATCATGCAATCAAAATCCATATTGGAGATGGAACTATCCTTAGCATTCTGATGTCAAAATTTTTAATTTTCAAATTAAACTAAAAGAGGAACTGCTGTTAATTTTTCAACAAATTTTGTGGAAGATCATCAAAATTGTTGAAAAATTTACAGTAGGTTATTTGCTATTGAATGCGTAAAAGATTGAATATTGACATTCTGTGGCATCAGAGTGCTAAGGGTTAAAATAGCCGAATATTATTTGTCATAACTTCACAGTAAGCACTTCATTATACATTTTGTTTTAATAAATTCTGAAAGCTGAAATAGTATCCATTTTAAAGAACTAGCGGGAAATTTCAAGTTAATGCTAATCACTATACTGGAGGAGACCTAGTTTAATACTGTGGTTATTGCCTTCAACTGTCTCGTTGCTGCAAGCCACAAAACAATAATTTCAATGAGAAAAACCTATTGACTTGCTGAATATTTTGAAAACAATTTGACTGAAAGTTGTTTATGGCTTAGCAACCAAACCTTTCAGTCAAATAGTTTTCAGGTCCAGAGATATAACACTTCGAATGCATCATCTGCAAAAACTTAGCAGTCAGTCAGATAAACAATGTACCGCATTCTAACAGAATTAACCTACCAGCATTTGGATAACAGATGACAAAAGACTCCGTGTTATTCCCAATAGCTTCAATGAATGGCCTCATCTCATCAGCTCCTAGAGCACAGTTTAAACCCAAACTGAAAACAGAAATCAATAGAATAATATTACGTAACCTCTCTTGCATCGATAGTGCCTCAAAGCGCTCAAAGTGCTACTTATATCAATTAAAATTTAATGGTCAAGACTTTTCCAGAAAATTAAAATTTTTGGTAAGTGAATGTCCATTTGCAGGCCAAGAGATTATTTTCCAAAAATTTACCACTGAAATTGACAAAAATGTCTCTCTGTGGTTCTGCAAATGGATACCTTTTGTGCCCACTGTACATGCCATTTTTGACTGGCCGGCTAGATGATTAATAAATACTTCCTCATGTACATGTAAGTAGGTTTCTTACTTAGCATTATTAAAAATGGAACCAGAAATGTGGTCGCTAAACATCCATGAATCTTGACTTTACAACATTGAAAATTAACTATGAAGCTCGACGAGTATGAATCTACTTACATACATGAAGGCTAGCTAGAGGATGACTATCGATACACATATCACTGAACATGACCTTTGACCTTTTGATCCCAAAGTCATTGTGTTATGTCCTGTCATTAAAAATGAGGCAGCCAGGTTTGGGTTCAGTATGCTTAACCTATCTAGCGATATAAATGACTAACTTGAGCTAAACACAAAATGTTAATATTGCAAAAAACTATATTCTTACCAAGGACATTGATCTTGACTTTTTTACTCCGAGGTCACAGTGTCGTGCCCTCTCTTTATCCTGTTTATAGGGAGGCATGTGTCCAAGCTTGGGTGTATTATGATTAACATGAGATGAGCCATTAAGTTGAGCTTAACACAAAATGTTACTGTATTGTTCAAATAAAGCTAAGTTTGATCATTATCACAATTTTGCCATTATCACAGTGAATTTGACATTTAACATGTTGATGCCAAGGTCATTGTTTCACGCCAGTTTGTGATCAGGAAAGACGTATCCTAGTTTGGACCCTGTCTAATACAGATATGTTAAGCTCAAAGTAAAATGTTATTGATGCAAAACAGCTGTGTCATGTCTTCTCTTTATAAGTTAGCATATGTTCCAGTTGAGGTCTAGTATGATTAACCAAACATGAAATATGAACTGCTAAGTTGAGTTAAACGCAAAATGTTAATGTTCAAAAATCTTTTTACCAAGATCACATTTACCTACAACTTTGGACACCAAGGTCATTGTGTGATGCCCTCTCATTACAAGAAAGTATGTGTCCGGGTCCACATCTAGTACACAAACATAAGATATGAAACGCTAAGTTGAGCCAAACGCAAACTGGCCAATGACGAAACAATCTCCTCCGGACAACATCGCTAGTATCCAGGGTTCATACAGCTAGCAGGTTTTCTTATTCAAGGACTTTCTAAGGACTCTTAAAACTAAAAAAAGTTGGTTTTTCAAGGGCTCAGAACCAGGATCCCGGACGAAGTGATGATATGACACTGGCGCAAAATTTCATACAGCTTATACCTTTAGAACGTTTCAAATTGCAGTTTGAATTTTGGAACTTACTCGCTACCAGATAAATTTTTCCAGTCAAATTGCCAATCAAGTTTTCTTAAATCTTTATTTACATCAGCACGTGAACGTTTTGTAGACAGTAAAAATCACATGTGGAGGAAATGCTTATTTTCAAGGGCTTTTCAAGGCGGATGGGTGAAATTCCAGTACTTTTCAAGACAAATTTCAGATTCACAGCTTTTCAAGGCAGACGCCAAAATTCAAGGGCTTTTCACGCTTGTATGAACCCTGGTATCACACTAGCTCAATTTATTTTGTAACGTCAAGATAAAAATGTGGTCCGAAATGATGAGAATTGACCTTTCCAGTTTTACCTATGTCCGGCCAATCTCTAGCTAAGCTCCACCCACACCTAACTTGTGTTGGGATCGACTGATCCTTGAACTCGTCCACTATCAATTTCCAGAAAACTATACGGGTAAGTAATTAAATATTTTGAAACTAATTTGACTGGGTGCTGTTAAAGCCATGCGCCCAGTCAAATTAGTTTCAAAATATTCACCAGAATGTTTATTTTAAATGGCAAAGACGTACAATTCATACAATGTCTCAGAGTATTTCGCGTTAAAGATGGACTAAATCGAGTCATTCATAATGTAATGATTATGACATCATTCTACACGACATGTAGTTGATTATGACGTCATATGATGGATGAATAAATTGGACAAGTCCATTAAGTGTTAGGCTAGACATATAGACAGATTAAACGAAATCATGGATTTCATTTTTCACGAGAGAGTTGATACTTACCTCCCTAATACTCTTTGATATTGTTAAATATCGGCTTTCACTCAATAAAACACTCAGATTAAAAAAGTAAGGTGCCCCTACTGGGCAGGTAGTCAGAAGTCAGTCAGGCGGATGCCAGCCCCCTCCCCCACGGCGCATGCGCCGACTAGTACTTCCTGACTAATTTATTGGCTGACACTATGCAACATTACAAGAGCCTTAAGACCGAGCCTCAGTGGGGCGGAGAGGCCGGGTCCGTATTATAAGTATCAACTCTCTCGTGAAAAAAGAAATCCGTGATTTCATTTATTTCACTTCAAGAGTATACTTACCTCACTAATACTCTTTGATATTGCCAGAATTCGACAGGGAATTCGGCGGGAGGGAGGCGAGGTCAACAGACCAGCTCTTCCCTATGCGCCTTTTTCTGCGTTAAAGGCACTGAAACTTCTGAAATTGTGTGGAAACACAATCAGGACAGATTTGAACATCGGCTAACACAACCGACGGTTGAGAGATGACCATATGTCATATGCACGCCCCCCCCTCCCCCTCTTCTTGGGAGGAAGACTGCATGACCTCAATGTCCCATACGCTCTCTACGTACAAGTGCCATGTACTATAGGACAAAGAATGAAAGGGCTTCATTTTCGTATACTCTCAATAATGAACCATACATAAAAACCTGTACCATCACCATATTCATAACGAAGGGTCACGTGACAGCACAATTAACAATGAACACCACAAAAACAAGACTGACCTTGTGAAGAATGGCGGCTGTCATCATCTCCCCATTGGTGAAGACTGATGCAGTCCAAATTAGTGGATGTTTCCATTGATTAAATGCGAAATATATAAAAAATGAGGAAACCTCATCAAATATGTACACCTAAATAATTTTTTCAAAATCGGTAAGGCGAGAGGATTCGAGGTGTCACGGAGGTAATGGTCTGTAAAACTTGACTCACAATGCCACTGAGCTACTGACATAATTTCATCCACAGGGACCCCATTAAATAGGGCAGTAGAAGCCACTACGCCCCTGACACTGTGAGCCTTGGCCATGTCAACTTGTTTCCCTGTGGCGGATTTATGACAAAATTGAATATTCAACAATCCAACTGTAAATGGTGTCCTTAGACGCCCTGCCATGGGGTTCAATATATGACAACCATAACGCTGACGGGTCCGTCCGCAATTCCTGAGTACGTTGTTTGCACCAGCTCAATGCTCGGACCGGACACCATGCTTTAGAATTAGGATCATATCTAGTTAAAGCTAGCAAAAAAATGGGTTGACCTGGATATTTCGAAGACTGATTTTTAGCCATGAAATTCATCCTAGGTACATGTAGAAGCTTAAGTCCTTCCCCTGTAACCACAAAACGGTCTGCCTCGGCTGATAAAGCATGAATTTCACTTCTACGCCTAGCCGAGGCCGCAGCAATTAAAAATACAGTTTTAAGTGTCAACATTTTCATAGAAATGGAACTAAGTGGTTCAAAAGGTTTATCACCTAGTACCTGAAGCACTAGTGATAAACTCCAAGACGGAATCACTGGGGGATTCCTTGGGCTTAGATTGCCCATACCTTTAATTAAAGTATTTAATGTACTTACTTCATCACTTCCCCTATTAGCCAAGCAAGGGATAACTGTCATTAAAGCTGATTTATAACCAGCAATAGAGCTAGGCCTGAGGCTATAGGCATCATACAGGTGAGAGGAAATCAGCTACTACCTGAATAGATGAATCCATTGGATTAATACATCTTTTTGAGCACCATTCTGCAAATCTGTTGATTTTATAATTATATGCTCTGGAGGTTGACCCCCTCCTGGCTTTTGCCATAAACATGGCTGCTTGCTCAGAAAAGCCCTCCTTAATTCTAGATTCCTTGACAACATCCACGCAGTCAATCGGAACATTGACGGATTGTTGTGAAGGGCCTTGCCCTGGAAGATAATGTCGTCCATCAGAGGCAGAGGAACCGGATTGCAGACCAGAAGGTCCAGCAGATCCGTATACCATGATCGGCTTGGCCAATTTGGGGTGATCAGAAGCACTTGGCACTCCTCCTGTCTGATTTTCCCAAGAATTTTTGGAGTCAGGATTGCTGGAGGGAATGCACATCCATACATTCCCACCCAGCTGATAGCGCTTGGATCTGGAATCGGAGAGACGTACGTCGTCATCTTCGCATTCTTCCTCGTTGCGAACAAATCTATGTTGGGTTTCCCCCAATGACTGAAAAGACGGTCCGCCACACATTGATTCAGTTGCCATTCCGTCGGTAAAACACTCATCCTTCGGCTCAATGAGTCTGCCAACAGATTTAACCTTCCCGGAATATGAACTGCTTTCAAGGTAATCCTGTGATCCAGGCACCAGCAAAGCAGCTTCCATGTCATCATACAGAGACTGGGTGACTTCGTTCCGCCCTGGAGGTTTATGTAAGTCACTACTGTTGAGTTGTCTGATCAAATTAGAACACTTTTGCCCTGAACTTTCTGTAAGAAATGTTCCAGGACTACTGAATTCCAGTAGATTTATATGTTCTATTGACTGTTCCAGATTCCAAAGCCCTGATATCGTGGATTCTTCCAGGCAACCTCCCCACCCCTCCATCGATGCATCTGTATACACAGTCACCTGAGGGCGAGGAGGGGTTAGCATCACCCCCGCCAAGAGATTCTCTGTCTTCAACCACCATTGAAGCTGGTGAATTAGAGGCTCCAGCACTGGCACATTTGAGTCCAGAGAACCTGTACTCTGAGTCCATTGCGTCATGAGAAATAACTTGCCTGAGGAATGACTGGTTCCAAAGAAACCATCAATCCTAGCATTCTCAAGTAAACTCGTGCCAGGACATGACGACTGTTGCACACTGACTGTATTACTGAGATGAGTATCTTAACTCTCTCCTGAGTAGGATAAACATATCCTATCTCCAGATCGAAGGACATTCCCAGGTAGACAAACCTCTGGGATGGAGTCAGCTCTGATTTTTGAAAATTGATTATCCAGCCTAAATCTGTGAGAGTTTTCAAAACAATCTCCAGATTTGCCGATAAACTTTCTCGGTTGTGTGCTTTTAACAGCCAGTCGTCTATGTACGTGTGGACTGCTATGCTTCTCCTACGGAGGTATGCTGTTATCGCAAGAACCACCCTGGTGAAGACCCGAGGAGCCGTAGAAATTCCGAAGGGTAACACCCTGAATTCCCACTGTCTGCCCTGGAATGCAAATCTCAGGAAGCGACGGAAACTCCTCGCTATAGGAATGTGGAAATAAGCATCCTTCAAAACTATTGAAGCTGTTCACATCCCCCTCTCCAACCCTGTCAACACCGATTTCACTGTCTCCATTTTGAAACTGGGTGTGTCTATGAACTTGTTCAATGGCTTGAGGTTGAGAATTGGTCTCCACCCTCCAGTGCTTTTTGCTACTAGGATAACGGTTGACTAGAAGCCCGGACAATCTTGTGCCGGTTGAATTGCTCCTTTTTGTATGAGAGAATTTATCTCTTCCTCTATACACAACCGCTGATCTGGATCCCTTGGAATTTGAGTCCAGATTAGCACCAGAGACAGTCGCGATGGAGGGCCTGAAATCCAGTCGGGATGATACCCGACTGAAAGCCATCGCAAGACTAAACGGTCCTGAGTTAACCGTTCCCACTCTTGCTTGTGGTGGGCCAATCGGCTCCCCCACCCCACTGGACCACTTATGGAGAGAAGTGGATGTAATGAGTGCAAGAGTGGCACTGTCTCCTTGGCCAGAAGCACCGGAGTGGTTCTCACCGTGATAACCGACCCATCAGGCACGATTACCACAACCAGATCCTCGCGTGCCATGACCAGCGCCATGCATCCCTCACCTCCAAAGAGACCAGGACCTGCCATAGGCATACGCAGCAGCCTATTATACAGGTCCTGAGATGGGCACAAGTTGGCAAGTGCAAACGTGCGCCTCGCCCGGACACTCCTGGTCACAGCCCGGGTCAAACAATCCAGAGCCAGGTTGATTCCATCCTGGATGGCTCTCTGGACCGTTACTGGGCTAGGCTGGCGCGACGCGGATGCTGTTACTAACCCCTGTAACAGCTGGGAGACATGAGAAAGCGCCGCAATAGACGCTCTCCTCCGCAACGCGGTATTGGCTGAACGCAAAGCGTTCGAGCAGTGCTCCCGTGTCAGACCGGGAGCCTGGCCGCGTGTCCTTGCTTAAAGCCGCGTGGTCATCCACGCTCGGCTTAGGCACTATGCCGTATTTCTGATACTCATCTGATACTCATCAGATACAACGCGGCAACGCCTCGCCACCTCGCGAGGGGCCTCCGCGAGACGTCCATGCGCCTTGATGGACGTCTCCGCCGCCATGAACATATCAACGATATGTTCAGCCAGCGGCATGATGGCATTGCGCTCACAACCGATCTACCTGCCAACCACGGGTGATGATCCCGCTGGCCGGCCGGCTGTTCCACAGGCAGGTCTGGCCTGACGCTTATAAGCCACTGACAAGCATCCGACCAGTCCTCCTCTGTGGCTACCTGCGAGAGCTCTACAAGACGAGGCTGGATAACCTGACACCCCTGGCAAGCCAGACAAAACAAGCGGGCCCGAAAGAGCAGGCATGCTAAACTGGCTGGCTTGACCAGGAGCAGGCGCCGTGGTATTGCCATGGCCCCGGCCAACACCTGCTACACTCTCGGCAAGCCGAGGTATGCGGTACATCTGGCCGTCAGATCCGACCCGGGCCACCTTCTGCGCCGTGAACCCTACTCCTGCATGAGTAGAACCATGGATAATGTCGCCTGTATTCCCCGTGAGGGGTGCACAGACGTCAATGTCCATGGTCACGGCATCAGAAGGAGAACCCCGCAGATAATCCTCTTCATCCTGGCCGGAAAGATTAGACTCTGGGTCAGCGAAGAATGCTAACCCGGACTGGCCAGGAAAGGTACCATAGGAGGCACTGGTACCTGCGGTGTGCGGAAAATCCTGGCCTGATAAGCAGGCACCAGGCTCCAGCGACAACCATCCATGGATCACCGGCGCGGCAAGCCTGCTGCCAATGTCCTGGATCACCCCCTCTAATGGGGGCCACCTCTGAATCTTCGAAAACTGGTAAAACCCTAGAGAAACCAGATTCAGAGGAGGGGATTATCTGCTCCGAAGCAGATGAAGAGGGCAACAAAAGATTTGGTCCAGGAAGCATGCCACGGCGCAACTCTGGAACCAAATCTTTGATTGTCCTCTTCATCTCTCCCAACATCTCAACACGGAAGGCCTCCATATCCACAGAGGACGAGACCTTCCTCTTAGCCTTCTTACCAGGTACCTCTCTCTTAGACCTTCTCTCTTCCTCAGCAGCCTTCTCCTTTGCCTGTAACGACAAAAAGTCAGACATTAACTCGCCCCCCCCCCACCCAACTGTTTACATATGTTGCATTTAAGCAACGGTCCACAGGGGCTGCACTGGAAACATAAGTGCGGGGCGAATCGATCCTTCAAAAAGCGACCACATGAGGGACACCCAGGTCTCTGAAACAGGCCAGAGGACCAAGACAATGAGTATTTTAGTTAATAGAATTAGGAACTCAAAACCAAAATAAAAGGAGAGGAAAAGTGGTCATACAGACGACCTACAAAGATAATAAACCAGCGTTGGGCAAAACTTTAAATGTTAATAAAGTGCAAGGCTGATTATGATGTCATAACTTCAAAAAATAAGAAGTTAAATCAATCCGAAACAAACATCCAGGTGAAGGACGAATTGTATTCATATCCAGAGCATCCTAACTGGAAAGGATAGTGTATACAGACTACACAAACATCAGATATACAATGATAAAATGGCAGCAGATTTTATAAATATTTTCAAATATAATTGAAGTGCCTAATATCATAACTAGAATACCTGAGTCTTTAGCATAGACAAACCATCCGATCTGATGAACTGGAAGCTCCACCAACTCAATGACCTCTTAACTCTCTACACCTATAAGGGGAAGGAAGTGGACCAAGAGGGGAAAGTGAGAAGACCTTGTTCCGAGGCCTCCAACTCACTGGGCATAGATTTTTGGTTAGATAACCTAACAATGTTAGTAGGAAATGGAACCTTTGTGGAGAAAAAAAAAACCCTCTGACGACGTGCTGTCCTTTTCAATCATAGATAGATACCTGTGGACATAAACACACAGAGAGATTAGTATTTCATAGCACCATTTAGAAATAAACCAGTTATTTTAGGCGCTTATCACAATAAACGCGAGTCCCGGAAACACATTACAACGGGACAAACTCGCTAAAATATACTAGAACTCACCTGATGAATCAGTCCTGGGCCCTCCTCCGGAGACAACACGCCTTTCTGCAGCTCAGACATTCTCAACAAGCGACTTTAGTAGTTAGAAATTAGCACAACTTTTCAGAAAAAGAGGAAAACTTTTAAGCAAAAAAATTGCATGACTCCCAGCCAATAAATTAGCAGAGGAAGTACTAGTTGGCGCATGCACCGTGGTGGGGCTGGCATCCGCCTGACTGACTTCTGAGTACCTGCCCAGGAGGGGCACCTTACAATGTACTTTTTTAATCTGAGTGTTGTATTGAGTGAAAGCCAATATTTAGCAATATCAAAGAGTATTAGGGAGGTAAGTATACTCTTGAAGTGAAAGAACATCCACACACATGCATGAACCCATACATCTAAGTATGCACAAACAAAGAGATATTTTTAAGACCATTGTATCATTGCTTCTCAGTGAACACAACATACCAGTACCACTCACCACATAGGATTAGCATGGGAGACGCTGATAACAAATGCCTCGCTAGTCTGTCCTGACAAAGTACGTCCACTCTTGTCAACAATGGTGCCCGAAATCTGATATAAAGTATACATGCTATTATAGGTTGAAGACAAATCGAATCAAATGAATTTCAAAATATTAAACAGAATAAGTTTTATTTCGCAAATAATATATTTTTCCTGGGATTTAACGGTAAAATGGTTAAGATAGGATTCCATTAACGTGTATGCGTATCCGAATGAGTGATTCCATTTGTACGTATGCGTATCCGAAAGTAGTGATTTTATTCAATCAATTGGACTACTACTACTACTACTACTACTATCACCATGACAACTGCTGCCGCTGCTGCTACTACTACTACCAATACTACTACTACCACTACCACAAACGCTGCCGTAACAACGGCGGCATCGTTAGTAGTAGTAGTAGTACATGTAGTAGTAGTAGTAGTAGTAGTAGTAGTAGTAGTAGTAGTAGTAGTAGTAGTAGTAGTAGTAGTAGTAGTAGTAGTAGTAACAACAGCGGCTTTCACATTCCAGCGCGCTTACTATGAATTTAACTTATATATTGGAACACATGTACAGAAAAATAGTGCCGATTTGGGGAAAGCTCATGAATGACGTAATGAAAATGTCATTTTCAAGGAATTCCACATCCGAATGCTGTCCGTATCCGAATAAAATCGCTACATGTAGCGATGGGATTTGGATACGGACAGGTTTGGCATGTAAGCATACGGACATATGGAATCATACTATCTATTTGTAACGGGAGAGGAAAAGATTTCGGATACGGATACGCATATGCGTTAATGGAATCCTACCTTTAAGGTAAGTAAGTTAAAGCTCTATGTGTACTTACAAAAATCGGACATTTTCTGTTTTCCTTCACAAATAATTCCTGTATAGCATACAGCGCGGCCTGGAATTGAATAATATTTCAGAGATCTGACTTTGGATTAGAAATGCAATCCTTATATTACCAGATAAGTATCATAGGAGATAAATCATGTTATTTATAAATAACGAGTTACGGACAGTGAAAACTGTATTTTTGAAAACTACACTTATCACTTTACTCCCACCCCACCTATACCCCACCCATTACATTATCCTAGTGCTTATCAAAAACAATGGCATGTACACTCTACATATCAACTGCTTGTATAATTCATGTTTTCACTTTTGCTATCTGCAATCCATACTCTGCCCACTTAGATAATATTGATAAACATGACTAGAATGTGTAGTTAACGGCGGGACATCGCAAATCTCCACAATATCAACAACTTTTAACTCTTGACCACACCACCTGGCCATCAGAGGGCGGAAACCAATACAAATTTCATCGCACAATCTGCAATCATACGAGTAACTAACATAAAAATTTAGTCAAATTTCACAACACCCTTTTGGAGAAGACAGTGTGACGGACAGAATTTTAATGATATTTGACCTTTTGACCCCTATGGCCACAGATTCAGATGACATAGCATGAGAGACAGAAGGACACATTGATGGAGGTAATCGCAACATCCTCCCAGTTTTCAAAACATGTGGGCTAACTAAACAGAATCACATGAGTAGTAAGGCTGGTGCTTGAGAATGACCAAACATAGGAACATTTTAACCAGGTTTGATGTCAAACAAGGACATGTACAGTGTACTACCATTGTCAATGATGAGCAATATGATAGACAGACAGACAGGTAGATGTCTGGATGCAGAAACATACATGTATGTATGCGTGTGTGCACATGTGTATGAATGAGCCAAAGATATGACACCATTGTCAACTGATGCCATGACAAGCATAGATAATCGGTCAAGAAATTATCATACCCTTGCATTTGCTGTGTCAAAGATCGTCTCTACCAAAAGGATGTCAGCACCACCATCAAGCAGACCAAGTGCCTGCTCATAATATGCAGCTTGTAATTCATCAAATGCTGAAGAAAAAACAAGAAATAGAGGAAACCATTTCCTGTGACTCTCACCTGTACCATTAGCATTTGAACCATTTGCATTTAAATAGACATGATGGATAATTTCCGGAAAATCAAAGATCCCTGCCGGAAAAAATTGACTGATCAAAATCCTCATTAAAACTATTGAAGTTGATCATGATAGGAGCATCCACCTTCCCCACCAGCCGCACACCCCCCCCCCCCCCTCCAACACCCCTCCCCCCCCCCCCCCCAGCACCACCAAGATTCACTGAAATCGTGCCACTTATTAAGGAAGAGTAGCGTTTTAAAGGATTTCTGGCAAATCCAAGATGGCCACCAGAAAAATGGACCAATCAAAATTCTGTATACACGTTCTGAAGCCTAGTCCCATAGGTTCCTTTCAGCCCAATTAAGTTGAAATCTGCAAAACCGTTAATGACGAGTTGTGTTTTCACAAATTTTGGCAAATTTTTCACAAAATTCAAAGGTTTTCACAAAAAAGTTGACATATTAAAATTCAGAATTCAACAAGTTCTGAAGCCTACCTACATAGGGTTGTTCCTGGCAAAATTATTAGCGGTTAATGAACAGCAGCCTTTTGACCATTTCTAGTAAATTTGTCATAAAATCTCAGATTTGACACCCCAAAAAATGACGAATCAAAATTCTGCATGGTAGTTCTAGAGCTATCATGACAGGATCCTTTCAGCCAAACTTAGTTGAAATCGCTCAGAATGAGCAGTTTGACAATTTGCGGTACACCCAAAAAAATGGATGAATCAAAATTCTGAATGGAAATTCTGGAGCCTACGACCATAAGGTCCTTCCAGTAAAATTTGGTTGAAATTGGCCAAGAGATTAACGAGGAGTAGTGTTTTAAACCAAAAGTTGACGGACTGATGACCGCCACGGCATAAGCTCCCTTGGTCCTTTGGCCAGGTGAGCTAAAAAAGAATTACCAGTCCTGTAAAAAAAGAATTACCATAGTCCTGTAAGAGGGTATTCCATTTGTGTATTTGTGTGCATGCATGTGTGTGTGAGAATGTGTATGCTTGCATATGTGCATGCATGTCTGGAGTGTTATCTAAAAAACTATGGATCCAATTTGGCTAAAATCTTAACAAAACAAAGGAATTAGTCGTGATCGGAATACAAAACACCCGAATCTGAATTGGATCAAATTCTTTAGCACTCAAGCTGACCAAAAGAGGTTTCTGCAGTGGCTTTGAGAACTGTCCATTTGCAGAACACAATATTTCTGAAATTTTACAACTGCAATGACTGGCACGCATAATTCGGGCTATATGTCTCTCAGATTCCTTATATTTATGACAAATCCACCAAAGTCGTAAAGTTCTATAGAGTGTCTGACTTCTTTTATTAAGTCTGAGTATGTAACACAGAAATTCAACACTGGCAGATTAAATTTTTTATGATGCAATACACGCATACACACTTACTGACATTCCTGTATTCAGGCCGCTCTACGGATGGTGATATGGACAGTGTCCTGTTTGTAGGACCCATTGCACCACAGACATATCTCTGTACACCTGTAAACACACACACACACACATAAACATATACAATGTTATACATGGATCCATTTCTAGCTATGGCCCACCCATTTCTCACTAAGCTCCACCCACTTTTAGTTGCATTGGAATCAATTTGAAACATCGAGAACTGAATTCCCAGAATCCAGTCAAATTTGTTTCAAAATATTCAACAGAATGTTTATTAAATTGTAAATTCATCAAAGACACACTTATTCTTACACTTCTGGACATAATTTTCAAATTTTGTGACGACGGAGTTGTGTCATTTTGATTGTGAAGTCAGCTAACATGTGACATATTTTGACTATGATGTCAGATACAAACCGTAAGTCAGTCACAACATAAAGACACACACAAAACAGGTTTGATTATACTATCTGGTCATCTTTATTTATGCTATTAAGACTCCTCTGCTCATAATGCTACTATGTATAAAATCAAGGGAAATAATTAGTGATACTTAATTATATACATGTAAGAGTTGTCTTCCTTGATGTATAAAAAGCTAATACAAAAAGGAAGGCTAGGCTACAACTCTAGGGCTCATTTAGATACATATAAGAGTTGTTTCCCTTTGTTTGCTATTTAGATAACTAAATGCTCACTCAGAAATAACTACAATATGGTGGACCAAAAAACTAATGTTTTCAATGAAGACTAGTCTGACAGGGTATTCACTTTGAGCAAAGGTGATGCCGGAATGTTCGAACATATGAAAACCATTCTAGGGGTTGAAATTAACTCTAGCCTTCTAGGCATTGGATAATAGAAATTGACCAGGCGTAGTACTATTTGTGACTGACCAGCCCACTGCGCTAGTAACCATTTGTTATCTCACCTCTTTACTGGTCAAATCAGTCAACAACAGCCTCTGGCAGTGATCTTGAAAAATGTCCATTTGCAGACAGACTCAAGTTAATCACTGGCATGCCTGGCTCGATAATCAATCTAGTCATGCCAGTGGTAAAGTTTCAAGAATAAGAATAGTTTTCTCCTGGTCTGCAAATGGATATTTACTGTGAGAAAACGGAAATTTACTTGAGTGACCAAATCATTCACGGGTTTAATTACATCTAGTCACCAGTCATCATACAAAAAACGAATTGGATGAAACAGTGGCATAAGACCAACATTCTGTATGATAAGGGCTAAACGCAATTGACATTTGTATCTGTCAAGTGCATGTAAGGGCTTGTAAACAATCAGTATGGCTAGTAGAATCTAGTGACCATTAGTCCTGCTGGCTAGTGACTCAGCAAGGTTAATTTCAACACGCTAGATTCAAATTACCATTACATGTACCATTGGCACTATATAATATAAATACATGAACACCATAGGTTAAAGTTAGCCCTTTTAATCCTTACAGTCCCGGCACAACAAATTCTTTATGCTGCAGAAACAGTTTGAGAATAGTCTATAATCTAACCCGAAACATTAGCTGATTGTGGGATGTAGTCCTTAATTATATAACATAATAATTAGCTTTTTAACATTGCGATATTTTTTGTTTGCGGGTGACAATTTTGGCTCTTTAAATGACCATCTATTCATGATGGTAGTCAAATTAGTTTTAAATCCTTACTTTTTAACACCATACCTATGATTGAGCTTATATACTGAAGTTCATGGCCAGGGATTTTTTTGATTGGTTAAAAATTTAATCATGGCAGCTTCCACAGAATAGAGAAGTGCATCGATCTGCCCTTTGACGATAAAGGCGGGAAAAACTGGCCTTGGATGTGGTCTTGAGAACATAACATTCGCAGGCCATGAGAAAACTATTTTTGAGAATTTACCACTGGAATGACTGTCTGGATAAACGAGCCAGTTATTCCAGTGATAATTTTCAAAAATAGTCTTTCCTTGGTCTGAACATTTTATTAAGGAAAGATTTCGATTTCTAGACAAATCTTGACAATTAAAGGATTAATACCTAAATAACTCTTGATGCCAATCATGGCATATTAATTATCTGAAAATACCAGAAATATTACATATGCCATATAGTCCAGGAGCTAAAGCTAGGTCAGAATCGTGACGTAGCACACCCAGTATTCGGAAGGTCTGACACTTGCTGTGGCTTGGGGGACATGTCCCACACATTTTAAGCCCTGTTGTACAAACAAATTGTGGTAGCACTAATTAGTTATCCTGATTTCTTTTCATAGGGTGTCTAGGCTTTGGCTGTATCCACAGTGCACAACGATATAAGCATGATCGTGTCATAACTCAAGACCAGAGCGTGTCATACATGCTGAACACTCAGTCAGGAGAAGGGCTTTGACAGCACCAGGTACTGAAAACAGAATTCTTGATTGTGGGGTGTTTGGTAGAAGACCAGTTGTGACTGCGTTCATAGACACTGTCAAGAAGGATTGGTACCAATGTGATAGCTCAATCCAGGAACAGGCATTAGTCATGGATCTTGCATGGGCCATCGTTCGAATGTGTCCAATAAAATTGTTTGCGGTAGATCTTGTACCCATGATGACCACAGAAACACAAACAGTCCCTAGTTGGAGTGGATTTAATGCACTTGTATCATGTGCTAACGCACCTTTTACACAAATCGGTTACTGTCCAATGATTTCCGGATCACCAACTGAATTCAATACGGTGTATACGGTCATGAAACAAGTTCAAAGAATGATGACAACACTAGGACAGAATGACTCGGTCATTACATTCGACTTGGCCATATATGTCACGGCAAATGAGATACAGTGGCGATATAAAGGAGTTTAGTGACACTGTGATCAGACTGGGGGGATTCCACATTGCGCTAACCTACTTAGCTGTTATTGGAAAGATGTTTGATGACTCTGGCTTAGAAGATCTCCTCATAGAGGCCAACACATATGGTAGCAGCACGGCTGCTGCTCTACTTAAAGGGAAGTCATATAATCGACGAGTGAGGGCTCACAAATTGGTTATGGAAGCGCTGCTGCGATTACAATGGCAGTCTTTTTCCAAATGGGTTCAACAAAATGGACAACATGAAGACCACATTACTCCAACAGAATTGGAGAGTCTGGATGAGAAAATTAAGATGTGCCGAAGCAGCATTGACGACTTAGACGCACTGCAAGAAAATTTCAAAGAGGTGTGTATGTACGTGAATAAATTGCAACAGCTGTTCAAATCCTTTAAAGTTGAGTCAAGCTCGAAATCACACCTGTTCGCATTTTGGAACTCATATATTCATATGGTAGAGCTGCTGCTTGGATTCATAAGAGCTGAGAGAACTGGAGATTGGCAGGCACACCTATCTGCTACTGCTGCTATGGCGCCATATTTCTACAGCATGGACAGAACCAATTATGCAAGATGGCTGCCAATATATCTTGCGGACATGAAGATGCTTCCAAGTACACATCCCCATGTACATGAACAATTCTTGAATGGAAATCATTCCGTAAGTCGCTCAGACCATCCATTCAATCAAGTGTGGACAGATATGGCCTTAAAGCACTCGATTAATTTGGATTCCAAAAAGCGAGGTGGTATTATTGGAATAACACAAAAGCCAGGAGCTCTGGAGAGGTGGTTTTTAACTAGCCATGAGAGGGCAGCCATAACAACGGTCACTTAGCAAATGTGTGGGTTACAAGATAGTCACATGTTTGGAGTACATAAGGAAATGGGGACTAATTGAATGAACAGGGATGAAACCGATGTGCAGAAGATACTTTCGATGTTCTCATCAGATATAATGACCAATCCCTTTAATATTGCGGAAAACGACGACAGCGAGTGTCTTCCATTTGTAAACATTGCAACTGGCATGGTATTGCCTAGTGAAATCGCCAAGAGACTTGTTTCCGCCTGTGACATTGGTAAGGAGATTATGGAAAATTTTGTTCAGGAGCGGCTGGACACTAACACGAGAAGCTTTTGGGACACATTGCCACACTTAAAACTTAAAACATTTGCCAGCCTAGCACAGAAGAAAAAACTCAAAACAAATGATGAAAAAATTCACAATGTGAGATCTGACCGCGAACTATTTGGTCGATTAATTATTGCTGCAAGGTCCAGAGATGTTGATTTAAAACTAGTGATGACGTATGAACTGTCTGCTGTTCCACTATCATTGTCACATACGGATGGGACTCTAACAAAGAATGTGAAAAGTGTTTTGTTAAGTGAACTAGAAAAGGAAGTCAATGTTGATGGACGGCTTCCACCTGTTGACAAGACAGGCGCAACAGCTTATGTAGTAGATGGCATGGCAATTGTGCAAATGGTTAAAACTGGAGGTACGTCTACATTTGGAGAATTGGCTGATAAATACTGGCACATCTTTACAGTTCCACTGAATCAAGAAGACTGCAACAGAGTAGATATAGTTTTTGACAGATATGATAGACTGGAATCTCTCAAAGCGGAAGAGCAGCTAAAACGTGGGTCATCAACAGCATTGGAAGTAAAGATTGCTGGAGAAAATACTCCCGCTCCAAAGCAATGGGCCAAGTACATCAGCAATCCAAGTAACAAAAGTAACCTGGTTGCATTTCTCAGCAAGCGGTGGCGTGATACTGGTCCAAATATGCTATCTGCCGACAATTGCGTCATTCTTGCTGGTGGCTTTAATGATGGAATGGATGTTGTTGTCATTTCAGCAAACAATTCGTCGTATTTGGAAGAACTTCGATCAGATCACGAGGAAGCAGATACGCGTATGATGTTGCATGCGCTACACGCTTCAAAAGACCACATGCGTGTTGTTATACAGTCTCCTGATACAGACGTGGCAGTACTTAGTATATATACGTATCGTTCGCTTCACTGTTCTGAACTATGGTTCCGTACGGGCACAAAGGACAAATTGCGATACATACCAATACATACAGTTGCTCAAGTACTGGGCCCAGCTATCTGTCTGTCTTTGCCTGGGTTTCATTCTCTTACAGGTTGTGATAGCACTAGTGCATTATTTGGAGTCGCTAAGAGAAAAGCATTCAATCTCTTAAAGTCATCTGAATGTCATCAGCTTAGCTTAGCCCAACTCGGCGAACATGTTGACTTATCACCGAATACTGCAATTCTATGTGAGAAATTTGTCTGTGAGTTGTATACCACCAGGGATGTGGGAAAGACAGCTGATGAAACCCGTTATTGGCTCTTTTGTCAAAAGAGACAAAGAAATGAAAATCTTCCACCTACATCGAATAGTCTAAAGCATCACACCGAAAGGGCCAATTTTCAAGCTCTTGTTTGGAGACGTTCATTGCAAGCTGTTCAGAATCTTCCATCTCCAAATGGACATGGCTGGAGTATAGTGGATGGTCTACTCAAGCCTGTTCTAATGTCAAAGGATCCTGCTCCATTTGGATTAATTGAACTCACATCATGTAGATGTCAAAAGTCTGCCTGCAAAAGAACAGATCTCTGTCAATGCAAGGCTAACAATCTACTCTGCTCTGAAGCATGCCTTTGTATGGGAGGTGAAATGTGTGACAATGTTCAGCATACAATTGTCGAAGATGACTCTGACACGGATGAGTAACATTCTCTCATTTGCTCACGTGATAAATATGTCCTGCCAGCTTGTGTAGACATGCACTGCATGTCAGTTAAAAGTTTAATTATGAAAAATGTAGAAAACATGGGCATTGTTGTAGCTAAGGTATTGCTAGTCACAAGAAGACCTAAGTGCCCCAATATGTACAAAGCAACATACGGGTGTCTTAAACGAGGTTGATTATGTATAAATCTGCGATATACGATCACTCCTTTCCATTTTGCTTAAGATTGTATTGATATAACATGCGCTTAAGTTTGTGAAAAATTTACCATTGTGAAAATTGTTTGAGAGCTACATTCAACACCTATTGTAAATGGGCTTCTCACGGGTTAGTGATACCACAATTTTCTTGTACAACACGGCTCAGAATATACCCAAGACATCGGTCTAGCATAATATAGAGACAAACCTTCTGAATACTGGGTGTGCTACGAAACCATTCTTCTAGACCCCTTTTGAAAATTGGCTCCAGGACTAATAATCTATCACCTGAATTGCTCCTCTAAGATGAGATGAGTTTGCCCTAAAAAGTAACAGTGGCCCATATTTTCAATATCAAACATAATAATCCTTGCAGACCACAAAACTTGAAACAAACTTTCTCCTGGAGGGGACCTCATAAGATTTACAGAACCAGGGATGCCTTTTGATCATCCTAATACCGAACAATTAAGTAAAACAGCTAGCATAGCTGGAAACAAAAACACATATCCTTGTTTTCATAGAGTAACATTATACGAAGACAAATAGAGACCATGGAGAAAATGTGCTATCATCTTGAATGTACATACAGACACAAGGATTAGCATTAGGGTAGACGTTCTACTAACCAGTTTCTCTCGCAACATCATCTGCAGCCCGCTTGGCAATCTTTGCACCTTCAACGTTTATCCGGTACGCCTGAAACAACAAAACACAATGGTTTATAAATATATTCAACGCCAGACACCACTGTCACCAGTCCTACAGTTGTCCCTATGAAATTCCGTCTTTATTGATGAACCATGTTTGTTGTTATTCAGTTGTAAACAAGTTCATCCCTAAACTGTTTCTTTGCTATTGACACAGTACAAGATAGAATGTACAAGAGAGAATATTGACATCAGAGTGGTAAGGATTAAAGTGTTATGTACAGTTGATACTGTCGCCACAGTAGAAATGATATCTACAGGACAGCTTAGAAGCAATTTCAAATTTACTGTGACATATGCACAACATTAACGTACTAATAAAGAAGCAAAAACAGGGATATTTTGAAAATGATACAGTTTTCAATAATGGGCCCCTGTCAGAAAATTATAACAGGTTTAAATAAAATTGAATGTGTTTAAAAAAAGAGCATGTCAGGTATTTATACATATCTTAGTACGTTTTCGTATGCGTAAAACGGCTTCTATAGTGGTCTTGAGAAATGTCTTTTTGCAGAACAAGAGAAGACTATTTTAGAAAATTTACCACTGTAATCGGTTATCGAGCCAATCATTTCTGGCTCGGTTATCGAGCCAGTCATTCCAGTGGTAATTTTTCAAAAATAATCTCTTGGTCTGCAAATGGACATTTTCTATGAAAATTTTAATTTTCTTCAACAAATTTGAGTGTTAAAGGGTTAATATTGGTAGAAATATTTCAGATCACTAATTATCACTCTAACAATTAATAAATTTCACTTTCGCATGTTACATGAATATCCACAGGTAATTATAGGAAGATAGAATGTGATGGTTACATTGTGTATGAAGTTATTGCAATATCGAAAATTCTTGCTAAAAAGGTTCAGAAAACATTAGCAATTTTTGCTCCTTCAGAAACATGTCTTATATTAAAATGTATGTGGAAAATTTGATTTGACAGACTGCATTTGCAGATTGATTTTTATTCCAACGGTCATCACATGGAAATTATGTTACAATGTACATATGCAATGTACATACGACCGTTCATTCTTACCACACCTTTTTATCTATCAAACACGTTGAAATTTTTTTCATTATTTCTGAACTGTGCTGTACATACACAATGAAAACACTAGCATTAACCCCGCAACCCTCGAATTTGTTCAAGAAAATTTCAATTTTCTCAATAGAAAATGTCTATTTGCAGACCAAGAGCAAACTATTTTTGATCATGTCGATAGTCACTTACAGGACTGGCGGTATGATCAGCGAACGAAAAGAACTATTTTTGAAAATTCCACTGGAATGACTGGTTCGGTTATTCCTGTTCCTGTTGCAAGTGCAATATGGCCGCCAAACACACTACATTTTGATTGGCCCACGGCGCCCATGTTTTTTTGATGCATCAACTTCCCGTGAACAAATTTTAATGGCCCAAATTTCGGCCTGATCCCTTCAGCGATTCTGGAGGAGTTATTTTCGTGAAAACCAGGTTATCCAAGATGGTCGCCGAACCATTTGGTCAATCAAGTCCTCTTGAAGAAACTCAGCTTACCTCTTGGCCTAGATGACGATTCCTCAAGTGGTTTCGGAGAAGATTTTTAAAGACATTTCCTGAAATTGGCCGAAATCCAAAATGGCCGCTGGTCAAATTGACCAATCAGGTTCATTTGAACAAAATTGGATCCTTAAGCCCTAAGGATGCTTCCTGTCAAATATAATTGAAATCGGCCTGGTAGTTCTCGAGAAGACATTTTAAATTTCCCATTGCTTTAGCATGGGAGCCTTTGATGAGAAAATTATGCAAGATGGCCGCCAAACCGTTTCGAAAATTGCTAATTTGAGCTCAGAATACCCAAAAACATATACAGAACCAATTTTGACCTCAAAATCCATCAAATAAAAAAATCCACTATGTCCGCCAAACACACTACATTTTGATTGGCCCACGGCGGCCATGTTTTTTGACGGAGCGACTTCCCTTGAACAAACTTTAATGGCTCGTAGTCCCTAATCATATCTCCCAAGTTTTGGCCTGATCCATTCAGCGGTTCTGGAGAAGTCGTTTTCTGGAAAACTAGGTCATCCAAGATGGCTGCCGAACCATTCGGTCCATCAAGTTGTCTTGAACAAACTTTGCTTACCTCTTTGCCTAGATGAGGTTTCATAAGTTTTGAATCGATTCCCCAAGCTGTTTTCCAGAACAAGATTTTTAGACATTTCTAAAAATTGGCCGAAATCCAAGATGGCCACCGGCTAAATTGGCCGATCGGCTTCGTTTGAACAAAATGAAATCTCTATGCCATAAGGATGCTTCCTGCTAAATATAATTCAAATCGGCCCAGTAGTTCTCGAGAAGACATTTTAAATTTCCCATTGCTTTAGTATGGGAGCTTTTGGCGGGAAAATGATCCAAGATGGCTGCCAAACCGTTTATCCGACAGTTTCGAAAATTGCAAATTTGAGATCAGAATACCCAAAAAACTACATAAAACGAATTTTGGCCTCAAACTCCATCAAATAAAAAAATCCAATATGGCTGCCAAACACATTATATTTTGACCACGCGGCCATGTTTTTTTGATGGATCAACTTCTCTTGAACAAACTTTACTGGCCCTTAGTCCCTAATCATATCTGCTAAATTTTGACCTGATCCCTTCAGCGGTTCTGGAGAAGTTATTTTCGCTAAAACTATGTCAACCAAGATGGCCGCCAAACTATTTGATCAATTAAGTTCCCTTGAACAAATTTGGTTGAGCTCTTGCCCTAGATCATATTTCATGACGTTTCCTTCAATCCCTTAAGCGGTTTTGGAGATATTTAAACACGTTTCTAAAAATCAGCTAAAATCCAAGATGGCCACCGGCCTTATTGGCTTAATTTGAACAAACTTGGATCTCTATGCCCTAAGCATGCTTCCTGCCAAATATAATTGAAATTGGCCCAGTGGTTCTTGAGAAGTCGTTTAAAGGAAAAGTTGATGGACGGACGGACGGTCGCCACGACATAAGCTCACTTGGCCTTTGAGGCCAGGTGAGCCAAAAAATAGTCTTCTCTTTGTCAGTAAATGGACAATTTTCAATTCCACTGCAGAAGCCGTTTTTGGCTGATATGAGGGTTAACTCTTTAACCCTCATATCAGCCAAAGACAGCTTCTGTAACAGTCTTGAAAAATGTCCACTATTTTTGAAAATTTACAACTGGAATGACTGGCTCGATAACTAAAATAGTCTTCTCCTGGTCTGCAAATGGACATTTTCTATGAGAAAATTGAAATTTTCTAGAACAAATTTGATGGTTACAGGGTTAACTGGGTAATTTTGTTCTACATCACTATCATGAGAAAAACGCTTACCAGATGATCGAATCCGTAGTCAGCCTGAGCAATACTCGTACCACTGAATGTATTAGTGCCCACGATGTCTGCACCAGCTTCCAAATATTCCTGAACGGTATAATAGCAGGGAATAATATCAGTAGTACATGTGACTATAATAAATTAACACACTACACGCACACAGCAATGGTATTTCTGAAAATTAAACAATTTACTGTTAACCCGTACCATTCATGTCATACAATGTAATTTCAAATTTTCAAATTAATTAAAACGATGAACTAGTGTTCATTTTTAAACATATTTGGTGGAAGGTGTTGCTTTCTTAGACACCAAAATTGTTCAGATGTGTACACCAGTGTGGCCACCAACAACTTTCAGTCAACTTGTTTTCGAAATATTTAGCAGGTCCCTAGATATAACCCTTCGAATACTGTATGTCGACCGCAAAAAAAATCACCAGTCAGACGGTTAACCCTTTAGTTGTCAAATTTGGTCAAGAAAAACTAAATATTTCCTTATTGAATGTCCATTTGTAGACATTGAGAAAACTATTTTTGAAAATTTACAACTGGAATGACTGGCTCATTTATCGAGCCAGGCATTCATGTGGTACATTTAAAAAATAATTCTTCTCTTGGTCTGCAAATGGACATTCCTCAAGATGACTGCAGAGGTCGGTTCTGGCCAGCTTGACCATTAAAGGGTTAACCAGTTTTGTTTGTTAGGGAAGACAACTCAAGTAAACACTGCAGGATTTTGTTCCAAATAATTGATGTCTTCTCACACTGCACATCTGTATCACAGATGAGGCTAATCCATACATGATGCCACCTAGAGTTACGCTCCTGAAACTAGCTATTAGGGGGTTGTGGGGTAGTAGGGGAGATAACTTTGGAGAAATGAATATATTTTATCAGAATCACATATAAAGCACATTCTTCATCTGTCATATTTATGTCACTAAAATTATGTATCCATAAAACAAAGAAATTGTGAGTGTACATGTAAATTCCAAACTTTCGAATGATCTGGATCAAACAAGACATTTTGATGAAGTTTTTCAGGTAAGATAACTCTGATGAATATCGACAGATTTCCCACAAATGAAATCCTTACACTGTGTGCCTTCCCCTAGGCGCATGAGGTGTCAGGTCCGAGGGGAATCGCATCACACTTTTTCCCCTAGGCGCATGAGGTGTCAGGTCCGAGGGGAAATATGTGTAAGCGAATGATTTGCTGTGTGCATGGCCTATATAGTATGTTATTTGTGATGTCAAAAAAAGCAAACACGTGAGACGGCGCAAGAAGCACTCTTCTGCAGCCTCTACGACCCAGGCCTTTCCTGCGGCACTTACTGCCTTCCAATCCCCGCCTCACCTGCGGCATTTACTGCCTTCCCACCATCGACCTCTCGGCCATTGCGGCATTTACTGCCACCCCACCACCGACCCCCATGGTCACTGCAGCATTTACTGCCTCACCACCCTCGTGAGGTGTCAGGTCCGTGGAGTAACGCAAATCACTTCCCCTAGGCGCATGAGGTGTCAGGTCCGAGGGGAATCGCATCACACTTTTTCCCCTAGGCGCATGGGGTGTCAGGTCCGAGGGGAAATACGTGTAAGCGAATGATTTGCTGTATGCATGGCCTATATAGTATGTTACTTGTGATGTCATTCTATGAATTGTTATTAAATTCTTGAAAACTTTTTATCCGGCTTGACTTTTCCACTTAAGGATCGTGAGATTGTCATGAATGGTGACCCAGAGTATGTGAGTACATGCCCCAAAACACCTGTCCACAATGTCTGTCTTCTCCTTCTTTTTCTTTCAGCATTGTTCCCCTCCTTTTCTTTCAGATCCAGAGCCGGAGCTGGAGCTAAAATGCAGCAACGAACACAACAATGACAGACGGTCAGAAAGACAGATGGAAGACTGGAATGGACAACAGAACAACAGATGGGCCTGCCTGCTGGCGGACCGCGAGGAAAATGGACGTGTGTCCATCTCATTCGCGGCCCATAGGCAGGTATGCTGGTCTGTCGAACGGACTGACAAACCAAACAACAAATGGACAGACTGACTGACAACCCTGGGCACAGCAAGCTGCTGGAGTACGCTTAAGCAATGTACTTGGCCCCACTTGCTCAGTCTTCTCGGATGGGACTTTAAATTGAGGTCCCGTCATACAGTGCCCATCACTGTGCGAATGTGAGCTAGGGTTAGGGAGGGAAAAAAAAAATCTCGGCATAATCAAAGTAAACCGGATGCTGAATGGATTCGTCCTCGGATGGAACCACGCAACATACGGATTACAAAAACAAAACAAAATTGTTAGAATTAGAATCTTTCGGACTTTTCGATGGGACTATGGAGGGATGTAACCCGGATGACTGATCGAGTTCGTCCTCGGACGGACACAGTCACCATACGGGCTACCTAACCAATCAAAATCAAACAAGTACACGCTGGTGCCTGCTCGGATGATGGCCAGAAGAGCAAATGGGTCCCAGGACCCGAAAGACCCCACAACCCAACCTCCCCACTCGCCCCAAAGGGGGCCGGTGAGGTCTCTGACCTAAAGCCCCCCCCGGGTACATCAGGTCATAAGACCGTACGCACCTACTCCCCCTCCCCTGACCCAGCACCTACCCCATCCCTTCCCCACCCCAGTTAGGTCCAGGTTAGGCCATCGCCATCACCCACGCCCAAGCATGAGGAGCAACAGGAAGCCATGGACAAGAACAGCAACATGAGACAAAATCGAGAGACAACGATCAACACACACACACACACACAGAGACACAAGCTAATGCACAAACCGACGTCACAAGAATTCACAAGAATTCAACAGAAACCATAAAGGCCAGGCGTGAGTCTAGACCCTAGCATTGGGAACTAGCATATAAATGCCTTAAATATTACAACACACACACACACACGTGTGTCCACCTAATATAGCCAATAAAAAATTGTCAGAGGTATGGATTTGCTAAGAAAATTTGTAAATACTGTTATATCTTTCAAGGGAAATAACTCTATGAGCATATGGGAGGGAGGATCCTGCAGAATTGAAATCATGGAGGATTGGCTATCCCTAACAGATCTGCTGTGATTGTAGATTAAATACTTTCAGAGATCTGGATCAGAAAAAGATAATTTCAGTGACTGAAATCACCACACTGCATCTCACCCTAATATATATCTGCTGCTCAAAGAATTTAACATAAATTTAAACACCTTCAACAAATGATTGATTGGACAAGAATGAGGGGATGAACAGACTGATAGACAGATGGCTGATGAGCGCATTCACATAATATAATCCTGCTGTGCACAGGTGTATAAAAAGTCATGATAGATATATATTTCCCTGTATATTGTCATTACTAAATCATCTGTGTGCAAGAATTAAGTCCCTTGCTGCACATATCTGAGAAATGTACAGCAAGGGACTTAACTCTTGCACACATATCTGAATAGCAAATGATAAAATGTGATGGAAATTTTATTAAACAATTTTATCACACTCTTACATTTCATTCAGCGCAATGATAACTGGCTTATGATATACATGCGGGGAATGCACACTACACTTGGAAAAGTTTAAGCAGTCAGCCAGTGTGTGTGTGTGTTACTATCCCTGCAATGTTCATGGTTAACATCAAGGCTAACTAGGACATAATAGTACAATGACTGTGATAACAGTGGATAACTGGCCTCCAATATCAAGATTAACACTTCAAAGCTGAATAAAAAAATATGATAAAAATCATCAATTTAATAAAAACACTGTTGAATATTTTGAAACTAATTTCATTGGGAGTTGTTGCCGCAAAATATTTAGCACTGCAGCTTACCAGTATGGTTACTGAGAAATTGAGGTTCTGGGACTTCAGGGTTCAAAGGGTTAACAAGACTTGACCCATTAACACTTGAATTTTTATTGTCTCAATTTCATGACATCTATAGAGGAAAGCTACTGAATATTTGGAAACTTATTTGACTGGAACCTGTAGCTCCCAGTCAAATAAACTTTCAAACTATTCAACAAAATATTTTTATATCAAACAATTTGTCAGTTGTGGATTGCTTCCCGTAATCTGTATTGTTGTCCTGAAATAGAGATAATGGCATTTCAAGGGTTAACCCTTTAACCCTCGAATTTATTCAAGAAGAATTTAAATTTCCTCATAGAAAATGTTAATTTGCAGACCAAGAAAAGACTATTTTTGAAAATTTACCACTGGAATGACTGGCTCTGTTATTGAGCCAGTCATTCCAGTGGTAAATTTTCAAAAATAGTCTTCTTTTGGTCTGCAAATGGACATTTCTCAAGACCACTGCAGAAGTTGTTTTTGGCTGATATGAGTGTTAAATGGTTAAGGTATTAACCACCATAATGCCATACATGTGTATAAACTGTGTAAAATTCAGGAATCTGTCTTCAGGTCAATTACACAGGAAAGATATTGAATACCTTGTCTTCAAACTAATTCGATTAGAAATTGCTGCTGCCTTAAGAAGTTCATATGTTAGAAAGAATTTGGTCTGTAAGTGCTGAAAGCCTACATGTCGGGTGCATTCTATATAAGTAATTCATCCTTTCATGGCGAAGCCATCCCAAACCAGCCTCTGGTCTCGAGGACTGCCCATTTGGAGACCAAGAGGACAATTTTTTGAAAATCTTACGACTGGAATGACTGGCTCAATAATGGAGCCAGTCATTAGTGGTAAATTTTCAAAAATAGTCTTCTCTTGGCCTGCAAATGGACATTCAATGAGGATATATATTCATTTTCTTGATCAAATATGGTCATTAACCATTTGACTGCTGAGTTTTTGCAGATGACATATTCCAGGGGTTATATAACTGGACAGGTTAAACATTTTGAAAACAATTTGACTGAAAGTTGTTGGTGGATAAGTCACCAATAACTTTCAGTCAAATTGTTTCCAAAATATTCAGTAAGTCAAGAGTTTTTGCTCATTGAAATTATTGTCTGGTGGCTTGCAGCAGTGGGACAGTTAAAGGCTTAATACCATGCAGGACACACCACAGCTTAACATCAATGGGGTATGAACCCATGTTGATGCTTAAATATTGTAATGACATTATGACAGTATGGCATTTTTACCTACATATAAACAACAACTGTTACACCAATACAAAATTTATTCAAAACAATTAATGTCATGCCAGCCAGCCCACAATTCCCAACCCATAAATCAACTCCTTGCATCAATAACCACCAGCTCAATAGTTCTATGGCACCTACTCATAGTTCTTCCCATCCCTACTCCCTAGTCAACACAATGTTGATTCCATAACAAGCTATATTTTCCAGGAGCCTCTTGGGAAGCCCACCACCTCCTCAGTCAAAAGAATGTCTATTCATATGGATGCCTTCTCGACTCTTACAAACCCACCCTTCCAGGTCAACAATCTCTATTTCTATGTATATATCATATGTGTAAGTGGATTCGTCACCTACTCACTCACCCACCCACCCACCACACACACCATCCAAACATGCCAAAACTGATACAAAGTTTCTTCTCACAGAGGGCACACCCATCCCGGTTCCTTGTCTCCCAGGCCAGCGCCTTCTAAATTCCTGCATGTCCTGGATCCTCTCACCTCCCAAACTCAATACACTGTTTATAGCAGCAAGGGTAATTCACAAATTACCTTGTGTATATTATAAATAATGTCTGGCTTTGTTAGTGATAAGATATCGTTGTTGCCTTTTAGGCTTTTAGCATGGTCCTTAAACATTTCTCCTCTGAAATCCTCTTCCTCTAATTTTTTATTCTGTATCATGGTTCCCATGCCGCCATCATAGATCATGATACGCTCCTGAAGTGTGCTAATAATCTTCTCACCGATATCTGCATAAAACAAAATCCATAACAAAAATAGACTGTCTGTAAATTACTAATTTTGACATTTTTACTAATTACAATGGACCCAGCATCGGCCCAGTAAGCTGCGTTATCAAGGATTTGATTTTAAGTTTTAACCTGTCTAGTGCAACCACCTTATAGAGCACAAATAAATGCTTGCCGGGCAGTGGTCAGTTAATTACATTGGATACGGGTCACGCGTGGTGCTATTGGTGCCTTAAATCGTGTGATCTTATGACCACCTGTCTTAAGAGAACCATATGACCACCAGTATAAGCACACCTGCCTCAGAAAACCATGCCTACATATGTAAATCATTGACAGCTGACATCGGTTTTAGTGGATGTTTGAAGACGTTGCACGCATCATCTTATTTACATCCTTTGAATTACTGTCATAACGGTGTACTTTTATATAAACTGGTCTTATTTAATTTAAGATTATCGTCTTTACGGTCTTAGCCTAATTTATTAATTGTTGGTAATTAAATTTAATTAATTTAATGATTAATTGCACCTGAGAAATTAGTAGCTGCTGCTTGATCAACGCTTGTCGGCGGCATCTTTGGTCTTTTAGCCGTCAATGAAGTAGTTCTTTTACAAGTATGACTTAAATTGCGTAGAGTTAGTAATGTAACCGAGAGCCAGCTCAAAAGATAAAGAACCCTTGGGCAGGCCGTAGTGTAAAGTAAGATCAAGTTTACGCGTGTGTTGGAGATTTTATATTACTGGAGAATGCTCGGTAGCAAAAACGCTCTCAAACGTTCGTCCACATCTTCGAGAGACTTTTCTCAGCCTACATACGTTAGATATTACTGCATCCGAAAGCAACCGATAAACGTTGTTTTGCGGATTTCGTAAAACATTTGAGCGCATCGAACATCAAGAAGCTTGACATGCGCTGTAAAAGAGGAAGTGACGTTGTCTGTCGCTTTCGTGGCTAGTTCCACTCATGTTGACAGATTGAAATTAAAGCATTACAAAACTGTGATTATTTATATACATATATGGTTGTTTTCGCTACAGCTGATCAATGAAGAAAGTGTATATCTCATGTTAAACACTACCTGATAATAATTTTAGGTTTGTATAATTTGGAATTCAATGATTGAATCAAGTCGACCCCTTTCAAGTTTCAGTTATGACTGTCATGATTATGAGATAAATCATGTCCTGTTATTCATCATCATCATCGTCATCATCATCATTTTACGAGGCATAATCCCTTGGCTTGTTATTGCCTCTGGAGTTGTGTTGGTATTGTATTACTAGTGCTTGTACTTTCAATCAATCATATTCTATTTCTGTGAGAAGGCTAAAAGCCTATTATTATCCTATAATGACAGATTCGGGATTCCTAATTTCCTTTTTCAATTCGGTAATAAAACATGGGATTTATATTGCCAGCTAGATAGTTATAGTATAGGGGTTGGTTATCACATAGTTTTTCTAATTTGGTTTCAAATGATATCATGGTTGTTGCTTTTATAACATGGTTCGGAAGACTGTTCCATAAGTCCACGATTCTATGTTTAAAGGAGAATTTTTGTATGTTTAAACGTGATCGGGATTTGTATAGTTTTAGCCTGTGTCCCCTGGTGCTTGACTCTGATCGAAATTCAAAGAGGTTGCACACTTCTGGATCATATTTTTTTGTTATAATTTTGTAAGCTTCAATAATGTCTCCTCGTACTCTACGGTATGCAAGAGTTGGTATATTAAGGACCCTGAGCCTAGTCTCATAATTTAGGTGTGATAGTCCTGAGACACTTTTTGTCGCCCTTCGCTGAACATTTTCTAACAGCTCTATATGTTTCTTGAGATAGGGGCTCCAAACCTGATTAGCAAGTTCCAGAAGATGTATACAGGGTTCTAAATATGTTTGTGTCAAGGGATACAAATGTGCGCCTTATTACACCCATAATGGAGTTGGCTTTATTAACTTTATCTATTATTTGCTTCTCGAAACATAGTTTATCATCACTAATAACTCCTATATCCTTTTCATCCTCGGTTGGATTAATAGTCTTTACTGAGAACATAGCTATGATTTTGTAAATTGGTTTTGCCAATTCGCATAGATTTACACTTATCAGCATTAAATTGGAGTAACCATTTACTGGTCCATTCGTATAACAAGTATATATCTTGTTGCATTTCATTAGCATCATCATTGGATTTTATGCCATGAAAAAGTTTTGTGTCATCCGCATACAGGTATATTTCACTATTGTTAGCTATAACATTAGGTAAGTCATTTATATATAACTTTGTTATAAACAATTGTTTATTTGTTTGGTTGCATTATTCATTGACATTAATCAGGACCCTGGTTGACTTTGGGAGGTGGTGTGGGGCAGATGGGTTATCCCTGTGTCAGCTGCAGTGTGCCACCTATGCTCATGGTTACACCCTTCTGCGCCTAGCATTTGTGTATATTTCTAGATTGTCTTATTATTATATATCTATTAGTTGGTTATGTGATGATCGTATATTATGTCATTTAGGTGCAGATCTAGCTTTGATTTAAACCCGCTGAGCATGGGTGCTTCGACCACAACAGAAGGGAGTGAGTTCCATGTGTTAATAATTCGGTTTGGGAAAAAATGCCTACGAATTTCTTTTCTGCTGCGTTTAGTATTGAGCTTGAATGTGTGACCTCTAGTACGTGTGTTACTTGGTCGGTCAAAGAATGTGTTTTTGTCAATGTTGTAATCATCATAGATAAATTTGTATTTTTCGATTAAGTCCCCTCTGAGCCTTCTGTATTTTAGTGACAAGAGATTCAAAGCCTTTAATCTGTCTGTGTAGCAGTAGTTTCTCAAATGGGGAACAAGTTTAGTGGCTCTGCGCTGGACCCTTTTGATTATACAAGATTGTCTTTTAAAACGAGGAGACCATATGCAGTTACAGTATTCTAAACTTGGTCGGACTAGTGATTTGAATAACAGGGTAAGCGTGTTTTCATCTATGTAATCGAAGGTTCTGTTAATTAGACCAACTATGCTGTTAGCCTTTGATACAGTTGGTCAATTCCACAGAAAAGTAATATTTTCATGATTTAAAAAAATTAACTTTACAGTTGAATAATGCACTGAAATCAAATAGGGAATGGTTCTGGTTTATAAAACAGGTCTAACCTTGTTGATACCTGCTTCTATTCTTGATATATAGTTTTTCAAAATATAGGTTAAGTTTGAGCTTAATATTAGTCAGTTTAGTGATTAGTTATGCTCCTCTCACATTCAGTTCACACTGCATTCTATGCTTCTGGGTGAGGAATTCAGAACAAAGGTGCAATGCACTTTTTATATCCAGGGTCATGAATCGACCTGATTACCAGCCTATGCACTAATTTGACCCAGAACTGTCTAGACAGCTCTGTCCCATCAGTCACAGTTTTGGTCTTGTTGTTTAGTCTGTATCTCAGTGGAATGCCTATTTTTGTAATTTTTTGTTTTCCTATCTACTAGACTGCTAAACCTATCAGAGCGATGTGCTTATATACGAGTTGATGTGTAGATATTCTCAGCAGACCAGTAAGTTTTGTCCCATAAGTCACAAAATATTTAGTAATAGCGCAAATGGGGAAGACAAGTTTAGAAACCCTTAACAGTCTGCCAACAAAGTGGCACTTTTCAGCCACCTCATGGTAAGGGGTGCATTGATGGTATTGGAGGGACTGTTAAAAGACGAGTGTCTGAAAAGGTGAGAAATTAGATATTGCATCTTCAGCTGAATTTGCCAAACTAGCTACCAATGTCTGTCCAAACATCAATGTGGTATATATTCATAAGGACAAGATTGAATAAAATAAAATGAGCTTGATGGTTTCTGGAACCCAAATGGACAAGAAATTAAAACAATATCTGGCACCCATTCAGCTCATTGTTTTGAAGCCATTGAGCCATACGTTATTAAGTATGCTACTTATTCTTCCATTGAGACATAAAAAATGGCGGTGTTTTCATTTGTGAGTGGGCTTACAGGTAATAAGAATGATGTAGTACATGTAAATGATGACCATGCTCCCGAAGAGATCGATTCACCCCCCCCATTGAGCCATACGTTATTAAGTATGCTACTTATTCTTCCATTGAGACATAAAAAATGGCAGTGTTTTCATTTGTGAGTGGGCTTACAGGTAATAAGAATGATGTAGTACATGTAAATGATGACCGTGCTCCCGAAGAGATCGATTCACCCCCTTCACCAAATGAGTACGCTTGTGAACAATGGGTAATTGTCGTTTATGACTCCATAAAATTATTATGGATTAATAGTAGATGTAAAGGAAAACATGCATCAAATTACGTGACTTAAGCCATCTAGCTCTGGAAAACCTACATGTTTAAACCAGAGAAAAACACATTCTCCTTCGATCAACACTTACCATTATATTACTCTTGATAATACAAGCTAGCTTACTAGATGCTCTAGGAATCGAGATTTAGAAAACTTTACCGGCTCATGGAACCAGGTACCCGGTTCCCATCAACAGGGTACCCGTTTGCCAGTGAGGCTCATTCTTGTTTGCATAGCAACAAGACCATACATGCTTTTTGCATTTGGAGATCTTTAGAGTTTCTTAGTTTTCTTAAGTGTTTTCTGTGCCAATTTGTTAGCTATTTATTCGCTTCAAGGATTTTTTGATTTATCATGGAAGGAGCCACTGAATCTCATGTCATATTCTTTCATGTTATTCTCTAGAATTTCGTCTGTGTTGCATGTTCCAATTTCTGACCCCAAATCTGGGACATGTGGTGACAACGAAATACGCCAGATTGATTGCCTTCTTAACAGCGATCGGCAGTAATATGAAATGGGATGTTGGCTGTGCGTTGTTTTAACACGAAAATCGGCTGACGTCGTTCTCCGTATTATCCGAGCGGGTGGCGTCACACCCGTGTTGTTTCTCAGATTTTTATGGTGAAGAAAATGTTTCATGTATTCGCGCATCTTGTTCTGGGTGCTGCATACTTTTTGTACCAGAAAACTTTGGAATTGTGTCAAGTTTTGCATGCTAATCACGATCTGTTTGCATTGATCGGTGGTTTTAAAATTCTTGATTTAAGATGTGTGTTCTGCAGTTTTACCGTGGCCTACAGCAGTTTGTTAAAATCATTTTGTTGTTTTCTTCACGTATCGTTTTGGCCTTCGTTTGAGAGTATAATTTGAAATTTATTGTTAAATATATACCGTGAATGCTATGCGATATGGTTCCTGGTTCTGTTTTATAAATCCGTTAGGATCAGTCTATGGGTGTATTTGTCTGCTTCGTTCTTGTCGCCGGTAAGTGCGATCTTTATTGTAACGTTGTGGGATGGGGTGCTGGAGGGTTTCACTTAATTTATGGTCAATATATTTGAAAATTATTTGCCTCCTTCCATTCCTGTTTCGGTCCGCTTGCTTATTTTATGTTTTGTGCTTATTTTTAGGCCACGCCTACCCTGCCATCATGCCCGGAATGCCACAAATTTGTCAAGGTTGTTTACAAAGACCATGTCTGTTACCGCTGTTCACTATGTAATGTTGATAAAAGCTGTAACGTATGTTCAGTGTGGCCGGTCGAGATGTTAGTCAAGTTCCTTTCCCAGGACTTGGCTGGGTCTGGCGCGGGGTCAGGCGGTTCGAAAAGAAATCATGGAGTGTCCATTTCAGCCCCTGGGGGTGCTCCACGTGTGCAACCGATGGTTTTGGAGATGGCACCTCTGGCGTGGTTCGGGCCAGCTATGCAAGGCTTCTTGCATAGCGTCCTGCCCACGCTGGTGTCGTCTCTAATGTTGAAGGTTGTAGGACAGTCTCTTCCCGTGTCTGGTACGGACCCTGTCCTTGGACAGGGTTCTGGATTGGCTACAGAGGGAGCCATCTCGTATGGCTCCCTGGCATTCCCGTCAGGCTCCGGCCTGATGAGTTCTGTCTCGCTGCGGCCACCTCCGGGTGGTCCAGTAGCGGTGGCTGGTCCGGAGGGCATGGGAGCCATTCGCCAGGACGGCTCCAGTGTCTCATCATCTGGTGATGACTTCGGGTTCTTAAGATGAGGAGGCAGAGGAGGAGAGACTGTTACGGCCTGAGATGCCGCGGGTGGAGAGCATGGAGGTCGATTCCGTCCTGGACAGAACTGCCCTCCACCTGTCTGGCTTGGCGCAAGCCAGGACAGTCGCTCCGCCCGTGGGTGAGGCCACATCGGTACCGGGCACCCGTCCATTGCTGCTTGGTTTGCCACCAACTGACACAGTGATGGGTGTTGCTGGCCAGCCAGGGTACACGCCTACTGTATCTCGCCTGGTCCGGCGGCCACACATGGGATGCCGTTGGCGCCCGTGTATGGCCACGGTTCCATAAACGCTACGGGTCCGCACGGTTTTCTATGCAGGCCTACTCCATGGACCAGTGAACTCCGTGGGGTGGCAGCGGAACCATATGGTACCGGTGCTTCTGGCTTACCAGGGGTGGCTCCTAGCTGGGAGGCCGCTGCTGGTAGAACTGTGAATACATCAACGGCTGATGTATTCACGGGAGTGTCCTCTTCGGAGAAAGACTGGTCCGAGGCTCTGGCTTGGCTAGCCAGGGTGGACCCGTCTGTGGTTTTGGCCACGGCCGAGGAGGACACACCCCGTCCATCGGTTGCATCGATTAGGACGGTGGTCTTGCCCGCGGCTTGGATCCAGTCCATTGGACTGGATCCACGGTTTAAAGAGCTGTTGGATGCTATTTATAGCAAGCAACTCTTAACCAAGAGTCGGCTCCCTGCTTCCTCCAGGGAGGTGCGGGCAAGGTGCCATATTTCCCATGGGGAATATGACAGATACGGTGTGGTGCCAGCGGTCACTGAGGATGACTGCTGGGTGCTTGGAGTTCAGAGTGCTGGCGCAGGTGGCCCCCGCTCTGGCACTTGTGGACAGGTCCCAGGTACACCATGAAGTCCTGTCCCTGTGCGGTGAGGGAGGAAGAGCAGCAATGAGTGCTGTTAATCACTCCTGTTGTTTGCTTCAGTCAGTGTGGGCTGAAGCTGGGGCAGGCTGCCTTGTGCCGCTATCCTGCGTCAATGACGGCCAGGTGCTGTCAATGGGCGCTTTGGCCAGGGTGCAAGCGTGAGTGACCAAGTCCAGCAGGCAGATGGTCCTTGACCATATGCATCCGGCTACCGTCGTAAGGGATCGTTTGCTTGGAAGGCCCCTGAACAGCCCAAGCATCTCTGGTGGCCAAGCGCGGGCCATCTTAGAGGACACGGTCAACATTGCGCAGAATCGGTTGGCAGTCAATCTGCAGCTAGAACTGGTGCGACAAGCACATGCACTAGGGGCTGTAGCTAAACCACTGACTGTACAACGTTCTTCCAAGAAGCAGAAGAAGCACAAGAGCAAGGCGAAAGCCAAGCCAGCTTCTTCTGCTATTGCTGGGTCTTCGCAGCCGCCTGCGACTAAGAAGGCGAAGAAGGTTGTGGAGGTTCCTGCCCACCCCACTGTTGCTTTTGATCGCCCGAGAGGCGGGAATGGCAAGGGTAAATCCTCCAATGGCAGAAAGAATGGAGCTGATCGTACCTGAGGGTATGATAGCTCCCTTCGTATCTGCCTGGACCACGCCTGTGCGACAGGAACAGTAGTGCCAGTTAGACTGGTCAAGCCAAGACCAAAATGGTTCTCTCTCTCTCTCGTCAAGAGAGGGGGGGTGGGGAGCGGATTGCAAGCCAGACACCGGCATTATGCGTCGATGCGTCTGTAGTGGGTGGAAGGCTCGTGCGTTTCGCCGAGGCTTGGTGAGGTGTGACGTCAGACAGTCTGGTCCTGGGATGGATATCCCAGGGGTACATGCCAGAGTGGTGGGATTTTCCAAAATCTGTCTTTGCCACCTGTCTGGACACCCGTACCAAGGGAGCCAGACAACTTAGAAGCCATTCAAAATGAAGTGTCAGGTTTGCGTCTGAAGGGAGCAATAAAACCAGCAAACCAGAACACTTCTAGTGCTTCTATTCAAACATGTTCCTTGTCCCCAAGAGCACAGGGTGGTGGAGACCCGTACTCAATCTCAGGCCATTGAATTGGTTTATCCATATGCCTCGGTTTCAGATGGAAACTCTGAGGTCGGTAATGGCAGGATTGAGGAAAAGAATGTGGTGTGTGTCAATCGATCTGAAAGATGCATATTTCCACATTCCAATGAACAGGGGTTGTCACAGGTTTCTGAGGTTCGCGTTTCAGAATCATGTATGGGAGTTTGTAGTCCTCCCATTCGGCCTGTCGACAGCTCGAAGGGTTTTCACCAGAGTGGTCCTAGCGTTGACAGCGTTTCTCAGAAGAGAGAATGTGGCACTTCACACCGACAGAGACGATTGGCTTATCAAGGCGGACACGCCAGCCAGGTTAGGGGTGGATACTACTCTGACTCTGAGGTTACTTTCAGATCTAGGCTGGATAGTCAACAAGGAGAAATCCGAATTGACACCCACTCAACATTTCATTTATTTGGGGATGCGATTCGATCTCGAGGAAGGCAGGGCTTACCCATCATAGCCCAGTGGTGTCTCTGTTAGTCATCCTCACGAGTTTTCGATTGGGAAAACACATTCAGGCGAGGCGGTTTCTTCAGATGCTGGGCATGATGGCCTCCATGGAGCAGGTAATCCTGTACGCTGCTCTGATGCAAAGACCTATCCAGTTGTATCTGATGTATCTGTGGAAACAGAGAACAAAACCCCTGTCAAAGCTGGTACTAGTTTTGGAGTCATTAATGTCACATCTTGTATGGTGGAAGAAGCGTCAGAATCTCCTAGATGGGGTTTCGTTGCACCTATCCTGCCCCCAGCTGTCCGTGTACACGGATGCATCGCTGGAGGGGTGGTGGGGGGCTGCCTGGGAGAACACCAGGTTTCGGGCACATGGACTCCAAGAGAGCCAGCTGCATATTAATCTGTTGGAAATGATGGCAGTGGAACTGGCATTGGAAAAGTTTATTCCAAAAGTCAGGGGCAAGGTGATATTGATACGGTCGGACAATTCGACAGTAGTATTATACATAAATCGCCAAGGCGGGACCAAGTCACCCACACTGTATGAAGGTGTGGCACTTGATTCAATGGTGCAGGAATTACTCAGTTGTTTTGAAAGCAGCTCACATTCCTGGGCAATTGAACATTCTGGCGGATGCTTTGTCTCGCAGACAGAGGATTCTGCCAACAGAATAGTCTCTCAACCCTCCAGTTCTTCACAGGATCTTCTAGCATTGGGGCAAACCCAACATGGACTTGTTCGCCACAAAGGAAAATTCTCAAATCATGACTATGTCTCGCCGATTCCAGATCCAAATGCTGTCGATACAGATGCTCTGGCGATAAGCTGGAGAGGGATGCACACTTACACTTATCCCCCACCATTCTTCTACCGAAGGTTTTGATGAAGATCAGGTAGGAGCCATGCCTGGTCCTGCTAATAGCGCCATTTTAGCCCAGCAGGGTGTGATTCACGGATCTTCTGGATCTGCTGGTGGACAATCCAGTGCAGTTATCCGAGATTCCGAACATAATCTCCCAGGCCAAGGGACGCTTCCTACACGAGCGTCCCGAAATGTTCAAATTGACTGCGTGGATGTTATCAAACAACGTTCCACGTCGGAAGGCTTTTCTCGACAAGCTGCGAATTTCATCGCAGCTGCGAGAAGGAGATCAACCTTCAAGTCATATAACAACAAGGTTAACAGATTTGCAAACTGGTGTGAAGGATTAATTAAATCGTTATAACCCTGGACATGGATATGGAGGAGTGGAGGTGGTGGGAAGGGAGTGATGTCAGGGATACTACCTACACATAACCACTCGCCAATTCATTTTTGAGAATAATTCTCATGGTTGACCAATTTACATGTATTCCCAAAATAGGCTAATTTTCTGACTATAAGAGAATTAAAAGAAAACTAACCTCATGCAACCATACATGTAAGCTGTTGAATATTTTGAAATTAATTTGACTGGAATATGTTACCACAAGGTCCTAGACAGGAAATGAATTATATGGAAGCTATGTGTTATAATCTGTACAATACACCATATGAGACAAGATTTGTACCCCTTTCAGTACTGTAACCTATGGCATACAAATATGCATGTGAAAATGGCCAAGGGCATGGAGTTTTTGTCAGTCACATGCCCTCATATACATGCTACTTTTTCTATGTCTGCAAAATAGCAGAATAATGTGGGCATCCTAATTTCAATGAGGGCACATAGTTTTAATTATTAGCATGCCCTGATAGGATTCAACTCAAAATATTAAGTTACAACAGCACTGGCCTTTAATATGTGGCTAATTAAATCCCAAAATAGGTTTAATTTACTGGTTAAGAGAGTCAAGATTTAACTAATAAAATCCCAACATGGACTAATTTACTGGCTAATGATTTCAGACATGTCAGATGACTAGGTCAGTCCCTGGGTGTTGTAGAAAGGATAACCCTGCAGGAGCAGTCAGTCTTGTGGTCTGACCCTGACTGTAAAGTTGACTGGGTGGGACGGAAGGACAATTATTAATGACAGCCATTACCCCTTGCAACATGGATGTGACACAGTTGACGCTGGTGGGTTCAGGTATTTTCCAGCACCATTCTTATTCTTTCCAACTTTCTTCTTGGGTTATTGCTTCTAAGTGGGAGGAGGAGGATTGCTGCTGACAGAAGTGGACTCTTAAGACTTAGTGTCGGTCGTATCCTCTTCTACTGGCTGAATGGAGTTTTCAAGCAGTCTTCTCTAAGGACATGAAGGAGGTACATGTAACTCTCCACGCAAAAAGCTGTGTTGGTCGGGATGGCCAACTCGTCAAGATTGGCCTGATATAGACAGTTGAGTACTCAGTAGTCAGACAGGTTACATTGGCCGCGAAGTGCTTCTAGGAACGTATCCACGCACATATATCTCTGGGCTTCACCTGTTATGGACCCATACACTCTGGCCACCATGGCTACTAGTCAGTGCTAGATGGCGTACATGACTTGCCAGTTCTGGGAGGATTTCCTTTTCATTGTGCGCAGCAGAACTCTGCTTGTTGGCTCACCTGTCTAATCACTATGACAATAATCTACGAGATTCAAACATGGCTTGAAAATTAGTTTCAAGTGTACAACACATTATTTCTTATATCATAAATCAAAGTGATTTTCCAGATTTGGTCAGATCCACAACAATAATAGATAGATAGTGCATTTATGTAGATAGGACACTAAGCGCTATGCATCTGATTCCCTGTTCATTTGAGAGTACAAGCCTGGCAGCCACATGTCTCACAAAGAGCTATGTCTTCGCAGGTGTGTAATATCTACAATGTATAGAGTATCTAATGAAATGCTTTTGTTTTAACTTCAATTTTCAGATGGTGTATATTCATTTGTCTTTCCAATGTTCGACCAAAAGCCAGATAAATGCAAGCCCGGCGCCGCAGGACAAACTCTGGTACTGAGTTGAACCAGAATAATACTCAGTCTCTTAATTCAGGATATAATAATCAGAAAGGGACTACGCTGATACAGGGATCACCAAGACGGTCGACACCCCCAAGAACATCACCACAGGATCCAGACATGACGTGTCGGGATCGGACAAATGAATTCCGATCTGCTGTTAAGTTATTACAGACCAGACAGGTAAATTGTCCTAACAAACTCTTTCTTGTGTTAACCCTTTAATGGTCAATCCGGCCAAAACCGGCCTCTGTTATGGTCTTGTGGAATGTCCATTTATGGGCCAAGGGAATAGAATTTTTGAAAATTTACCACTGAAATGACTGACTCAGTTATCAATTTGTCTTCTCTTGGTCTGCAAATGGACATTTCTCAAGACTACTACACAAGCCAGTTTTGGCTGATGAGTGTTAATTTTCCATTTAGAAACAAATTAGTAAACTATTATAATTTACTCAATGCATTTTGCCATCTTTTGAGCTATTATCTGGTTAAATTGATCCTATAGGCATCATATCTTTGCATTGTAAACATCAAGTTTATCTGTCAAACGATGCTGTTTTGAAACAAATCAGATGTCACCCAGAAAAAACCCTAGTTTTCTTGGACATTAGACAATAAAAACCATTATCATGGTACTCTAGGATTTTATGTGGTTTTATCTGGTCGTACATGTCGTATGACATGCATGGTAAAATATATGCACATATAATATTACCTTTATTACATGTAAAGCTATGGGTGCCGATTAACACTTTAACCTTTTAATGGTCAAATTTGGTCAAGAAAATTTAAATATTTTCTTATTGAATATCCATTCACAGGCCAAGAGAATACAATTTTTGAAAATTTATCACAGCAATGACTGGCTTGGTTATCAACTTCAAACTAGACTGCTCGGTCGATTACCCACACCCATGAGGTCGGGTGGGGTATGGGTGGGTGGGGGGGGGGATAATTGTGAAGCCAACTCTAAATGTCTACTTGCACTCCACAATCTATGGGTAACTCACATAGCAAATTTGGTCTAAGTCCGTCCACCAGTTTCGGAGGAGGTGCATTACAATCAATTTCTTAAAATTTTGACACTTCCCACATACCAAATTTGGTTGAATTCCACACATCGCTTTGGGAGGAGATAGCTTGACAGACAAGTTTTAGGATCTTTGACCATTTGACCCTGACTATAGGGGCAATAGCCATATCTAAATGCTGTCTTGCAACGTGCAATCATATTGGTAATGCACATACCAGATTTGCCTGAATTCCACCCAATGGTTTGGAATGAGGTTACATGTAGCGTGATGGACAGACAGACGAAATCTCTAACTTCAAAATTTTGGGCTAAATATTCAACAGATTATGTTAGTAGGGCAGATATGTGAAAAAGATGTTCCATTCTGGCAGAAAGCATGAAATTTGGCATATAGGTGGTTTAAGGTATCCTGATCATAATTAGATGCGGTGCCACGTGATTCTACCAAGGGAACCCATTCAAAATGGCGGATTCAAAATGGCCGCCTTCCTAGCGGAAAATTCGCATTACTCAAGCTCTAGACGGAGTAGAGAGATGGGATTAATGTCAAATTAGGGGTTTCATGGGTCAATCATTATACTCACTACAATACTCTAATTATGTAAATATCAATCCTTCCATAGCGACCACTTGTGTTTGATGTCAAAAGACGGTGGCTCTTTAAGATGTGTTATCTAAAAGATCTATCGCTTGAGAACAAAAGCAATGTAGCATCTAGAAAGTTTTAATTACTTGATTTCTTAATATCGAACCAAGTAATGGTCATTATAGATACGTTCAATTATCCTATTAGAGTATGCAAGGCTATACATGATGTTGTTGATTGTTGAATCATGATTCACAGACGTCACACGCACTGTGCACCGCATGAGCACAACTGTGTACACGGTAAGTTAGATTTATGGCATTTGCATCTGCCAGTGCAAATACTTTTGCAAGCACATTTCACGAGTTCCCAGCATGCCTTACATGCGTCTGCAAGCAAACTCCATTGCGGTGACCAATTGTCTCCATCTCTGACCCAACCCAAGTCAGCTGGCGATGTCATTTTTGCATTTGCTTGGAGTGATTGGCCCCAAAGATGACCTACCTGGAATGCAGCACGTTTGGTGTGTTGCAGCAGAGCTGCACTGGTCGGAGGAATGTTTTCTAGCTGCCTGTTGCCAAAAATGAAAAGCCGTTTTCGTGCCTCATTAACCTTTGACAATGGTGATATGCGTTTGTACAGTAGTACGACAAACCTCTCCAGCGTTTCCATGTCATTGTCACACAGAGACGCCGTGGCATCAGACAGTCTCCTAAATAGTGACTTGAATAGATCTGAAGTCCTCCAAACTTACCATGCTGTCTTCTTGCCAATCCCACAAAATGCAAACACAGTGTCACACCCAGAGAAAGCATGCATAAATAGCAGTCCTTGTGACGCTTCTGCACCCAAAACTGTTGCAATGCCATGAGCTGATACATAGCGGAAGGTCTTCCCATGGCCAAATGCGACCCAGAGACCACACCCATGAAGAAAGTTTGCTGTCCGTATGGCTAGGACTACGACGTCTGTATCTGTAGCATGAATCATTATTGTTCGATAACCTTGGTGATATGCATGGAAGGCGTGGAGCAACATTCTACCATCTGCTTCATCTTGCATGCATGGCACGAGTTGTGAGACGTCATGCTCTGGCTTCATCAGCACGTTTTCCTCACATGTTGTGACAAGTATCTTTCCTTCTGGTAGCTCGAATGACTCCAATGTATGTGCAAGAAAGGTGAAGAGGCCTGGTGTTGTTTGCATCAACTCGTAGGATGCTCAGAGGCTTGACGATCTTCCATGTATGATATTAGCTCTGCAAGGGCAACAGAGTCAGGTTTCATATCGTCAGCAATATCAGATTCACTTCTCGAGAGATCTGTGTCGTGTGTATAGTTTTGTCAAACAAGTCTTGTGGTAAATAGCATCCAATGCTGTCATGTCTCCAGATGACATTTTAGCAAGAAGTTTAGTATCTCTCAGTTCTGTCACCATTTTGCGTATGTTTTGGTCAAATTTTGCTGTTGCGGCTCTATGAATGTCATGCTCTATCGGTTGGTCACTGAAAAAGCACAGTGGTTGAGTGGGGTCATTTATACTTGGGATAGTGAAATTAGACCTCAATCTAGATTTGACTGGTGACCTGAGATCCTCGCTGGATTCTAATTTCGCATTTCTTTTCACGGCGCGATCAACCCGAGTCCGGCTACAGAGATGCCAACAAGATTTGTGCCACCTAGCACAGTTTTCTATGAGCGTCTCCGCAATTCCAGATCCATCATTCAACCTACATAGATCCAGGTATGGTGGAAGGGCATGGAGTTGCTGTAGCCTATCAAGGTTATCAGCTAATGACCTATAACTCGTAATCACATTGTCACGATTTGTGTTACTACATGGATCTATGAGATGCTCCGTTGTGGACTGCTGGCAAATAACACAGGGACCAGTTCGTGGGTGCTAAATCCACTGTGGGATCAGATGTCAATTTCACTTTCTTTGACAGATTGACCTGAATGCGAGAATATAATAGGCTATTGTGTCTGTCTATAAGCAGAGTACAATACGCGTGTGCGTGATTGCTATGCAGCTATGTATTCTCCTGATATATTTAAATAGTCAGTGTGAGTTTAGGAAACTACAATAATTATATGGAAATCCGCAACGAAATAATGCTTGGCGAAGCGAGGGGCTGGCATACAATTACTTTTACTGGAGAAAACGTGTAGACCAATTGTTTTGAGTAGCGAAAGCTTGTTTCTAAAATGTTCCGCCCGGAACATGTGTGTACAACAAACGTTTAGCAATAATACTACTAATTTGCAAATGTTACAACAACAACGACGACGACGACCACCACAACATCAACAACAATAATAATAATAATAATAATGATAATAATAATATATTTTTCAGCATGTTTATCTATTTAGAGTATTGTAATGGGTAAAATCGTAACCAGTGACCCAAGAAACCCTTAATTTGACATCAATTCCAGCCCTCTACTCCATCTAGAACTTGAGTAATGCAGATTTTCTGCTGGGAAGGCGGCCATTTTGAATCCGCCATTTTGAATAGGTTCCCTTGGTAGAATCACGTGGCACCGCATCTAATTATGTTAAGCATACCTTAAACCACCTATATGCCAAATTTCATGCTTTCTGCCAGAATGGAACATCTTACCTCAAATTTGTTACATATCCGCCCCACTATGTCTGTAATGGACCTTTTCAGTTTATCCATCCATCATCTGATGTCATAATCAACTAAGTGATGTGTAGGATGACATCATAATTAATTATGGCACGAATGACTCAATTTAGTCCGTCTTTGACGCTTAATAGTCTGACACATGCGAATTGCATGTCTTTACCATTTAATAAACATTCTGTTGAATATTTTGAAACTAATTTGACTTTGCAGCAACAGAACCCAGTCAAATTAGTTTGAAAATATTTAACAGCTTACTTGTATAGTATTCTGGAAATTGATAGTCAGAGATTTCAGGGATCAATCAATCCCAACACCAGTGAGGTGTGGGTGGAACTCAGCAAGAGATGGGCGGGGCATAGCTAAAACTTGATGGTCCATTTTCTTGTAATTGAAACAGTGAAATTTCAGAGGTTAACATGTTTTAAATATATACAATCTTCAACAATATTTGAGAATACATGTGGCAGTGAAGTCCTAGTTTACTCCGCCATTCAGGTTGTTGGTTTGAATACATGTAGAGCAGTATTTTCATTGCTCAGTGTTAAAGGATGCTTTTTTCAAATTTTACGAGTTTAATGTTTTTCTTATATAACTATGTATTGACTTAAAACTTTTTCAGGGCAATGGCTTTATTTCACATAGTCATCAAAACAAACATATACAGCACAGAAGTGAATTCACCGCTATCGCCAAGTGAGTATAGCACCCATTAATCCATTTACTGCTCAAAGCCAATAGTAAACAGTGTTTCACTATGATTCGGTATCAAATTGTATTCTCTGTATTTTCCCATAGGAAATGTCATCTACATGATTCAAACTGTTCTCAAAGTAATCAGCATGAGTTAGATTTGCATATATCAAGTTTGACTGGCTGAAAAATTCATTTAGTTTATTTACTGAACATGCACATTGGCTATGCCCAGACCTATGCTGGATGGTTAACTATAATTAGTGGGGCCCATTGAATTACCATTACACAACAATTAGAGCCAGATACCAGTCTCGGTTAACTCCTTCCATAGTAACAAAATCGGTAATTATGATGGACTACCCAAATGGGTAAGTTGGCATGCTAAAATGTCAAATAATGGCCAGAGATAAAGTGGGAAGGGAGTAGGCATAATCTCATCAAACGATTAGTTATTGAAATGCTTATGTGCTTATATTGAGACTATCCTCCATTTAGAACTTGAAGTACAATGTAATTTCGCATTAACTATTCGTAACTGAGCTCTGGAGGCTAGTTGACTAAGTTGACTAGCTACATGTACATGTAGTTTATTATTTCAAGTTTGTCTTGGATCTACTCACCTATAATTTAACTATGGTTAATTCAAACTTGACCATAGATATGCTCTACAATAAATTCCATCCACAAAGTTATATGTCATAAATAAGATACATACATTGATATCACATATTTTCATACATATTAATATTTTGCATTCATAGTATAATTTATGTTTCTGTTTGCTCCATTAGTTTGTTATCTATGAGTATCCATTTTCATGTAAATGTTAGAGTCTGACTTTCCATAGACTAGAGTTATTTCTTCACCATACTTTGGACCTCAAGTATTTCAAATGCTTACCATACAATGTAAGTATTTGTATTTAAATACTTTGTAAGAAACAAGTATTTGTATTTGAAGAATTCCAAAGTATTTGTATTTGTATTTAAATACTTTTGAAAATATTTGACCCCCCAACCCTGAGATATATAATGTATATGTAATTTGGCTGTTGAACTGGGGTATATATATATATATATATATATATATATTATATGTTGGTTATTTTGTTTTTAGGCGCATCGGCAAAGACTTGGCAAACACATTCGCAAAGCTTGAAAAACTCACAATATGTAAGCATAGAATGTATACATGTGGAAAACTTTGTGTTATCTCGACTCAACCGAATAATTATTGTTTGTTTGATGTAGTTAATGTAACTAGAAAACATTTACTGAAGTAAGGGACCTTTCCAGTTTTAGCTATGCCCCGCCCATCTCTAACTAAGCTCCACCAACACCTCGCTCGTGTTGGGATAGAATGATCTCTAAACTCCCTAACTATCAATTTCCAGAAAACTATATAGTTAAGCTGTTGAATATTTTGAAAGTAATTTGACTTGGTGAGTTAAATTAGTTTCAAAATATTCAACAGCATGTTTATTAAATAGTAAAGACCTACAATTCTTACAATGTGTCGGACAATTAAGAGTTAAAGACGGGCCATATAGACGCATTTATGACAATGATTATGACGTCATTCTACACCGCGTAGCTGATTATGACATCATACGACGTCATTACTCTGGAACGGTCCAGTGTACATCTGCATGTTCAGTTGCAGTAAAGCCAATCTTGTGTATATATATTTATATGGTACCACGATCAAAATGTGAATATCATAACATATAGTCCAGAGTCTTAATCCCCGTCTAGAGCCAAATTGTGCACTTTGTGATACAAGTATGAAATTTGGTAAACAGTTAATATGACCCATAACAGTTTATTTCAAAATTAGACCCCAACCGGATTTGACCTGTGGGGGCTGTAGCGGCCATTTTTCTAAATGGCCACCATGCAGATTGTCAATCTCCCATGTCTTCGCATATAATAGAGATAGGAACTTAATTCTGGTGTCTATGCCTATGTTTTGAGGGTTAAGGAATCCAAATATGATATAATCCGCAAATTATCTTGTGTCAGCCATTTGATTTCCAATATAACCACCATTTTAAGCTATAATTTATAGATGTCCTCATAGCTTGGCTCAAAATAATAATATAGACTTGGGTTTTTTTATACAGACCTAAGATTAAAGAGAGGAAAGTAAAATGGAAATGATACTGAATCATTTATTACACCAGGTCGTCCATGGTAATTGTCAACCATAAATCTACAACAGATGGCAGTTCTTTCATTGAATTATTCACAACTGTAAAAATCTTTGCTAAATCTATCCTATTCAGCAACTCTTAACTTTACATACTGCTGACTATTGGACTCAAATGTTGGCATACAAGATATGTTTGTACAAACATTGACAAATGTGCATTAACTCATTAACATCCACCACACGGGCACAGTGTTGAACATGTTAAGTCTGTCTTCTTGCATTTGCATTGTTGTCTAAATCCCTTGGTGCATCCACATTTGATGACTGCATGCTAGACTAGCAGGAGGAAGAGTCATCCTTTTCACCATCCGTTGTTCACTGGGCATCTCCCAATTCCACCCAAAATCTGCTGGACTTGGCAGCTGTGGTGCTTTGATCAATGCTTGACCTAGAGCGTGACCTAGTGCGCCTTGTGTTGGGTGAATATTTTATTTTGAATTTCTCTGCCTAACTAGATGAATCAAATCCGCCTTTCACTATTACCCATACGATCAGTGCTCCCATGCTCATACATGACCATCACTAATCGCTCAATTATGGAAAGCATCTCACACAGTGTGCATAGAGCTTTTGTGGCATCATCGAATATGTTTTCCTATCCCAGCTAATGAAGATGCTCCATCACATCGCGTCACAGCGTGGAATACAGGAAGTACCGTGCATTTATTATTACAAAGTGCTTAAGCCATAGCTGTTGCATGATACCAAAATGTGGTGTCGGTACCAAAAGCCAACCATAAACACTAACAACCAATCTTTTGGGGCAATCAGATACTTAGAACATTTGTATCTACAGTTCTGAGATGAATCCTTTCATACCATATAAAGCTCCTTTCAAGTCATGCAAGAATATATTTGTCTCCACCTCTTCATGTGTATAATCTTATCATTTCTGCAAGATCTCAATTTGAAGACGACAACACTTTCTCGCCATGGGTAATTATGATCTTTCCAGAAAATGCTTCATTCGCAACATGTTCACTAATGAGATGGAAGAGCTCTGATTAGTTTTTGCCTTCACAGAGGAACTCCAGCCAGTTACTTGCTAACACCATATCAACTCGCAGCACATCACCACTAAATTACTTATGGGTGTACTCCATGACCTTCGTGACACGATCATCGAACGAATCGGATGTTCCTGGTTTGATCATGTTGATAACCGCAGCACCATCCAGGATGATCATCTGGTCATTGTCTGGGTTAACTGTGTGATGACATGGTCCTATATATTCAACATTTCTTCTAGGGAAGGTGGATATGACTGATTCTCATGTGAGAAGCATTCTGCCATGTTGGTTTTTCGCGCTTGACAGATGATGTATACGGTAGAGAATAAAGTGCGACCAAGTTTCAAGGATTTAAATAGTTTCTGATCTCACTATTTCTCATTAAGCATGTGTCTGGCAAAAAGCGAGAATTTTGCTTTTGTGATGGTGTTATGATTCGTGAAGAGGTGCCGTGTGGGCAATTAGGCGACACCATTCCTGTCCCAGCTTCTCATTTGTATGTATGGAATCCGCAATGGTATAATCGGCAAGCATTCTTATTATTAAGAACCAGTAGACCTGTACTAATGTCAATAAAGGGAATGCCATCTTGATATTAAACTCGCCCAACATCACCACATATTAGTATTCCCAGTGAGTGACAGGCCATGCCCATTGAGTGTCCTTATTCATTATGTAAAGGGGCTGGTCACAGGCTATGATAGGTGTTTGTCCTTAGTTGGGATATTGACAGGTTTCCACGCTACATCCATTGAATGCTTATTATCTCAACTGACTTGGATTCATCTGGGAATAATGGCAGCAATGTACTCATTGATGTTTGACTGTTATTCTCACTTTGATGGATAGCATGGTAAGCATCCCATAATACATGCTTTCTGTCCTTCCTGTTTTGGTTGCCACGGTTTTGTGGCACACTAAGGCCATCACAAACATGTTAACACTACTGAGTTTCCGCTACAAGATCAGCTATAGAATCGGGGTTTCTTCATACCATTTATTTCTAGAATGTGTGGATTCTTGATCGCCACAACAGCTGGGAATAAGCTGTAGTCATTTGGAAATTTAGCAATCTGGCAGGTTGACTTGACAAGCGGGGCACAGGCTTGTTCTACTTCGAATAATACTTACCAGATGTACTATTATGATAATGTCTATTATCTAGTCTAGCTCAAAATAAACAATTAAAACTCGGAACTCTCCTGGTCCTGCCCATACTGTGTCCGGGAATTACCATAGCCCCAGGTACTGAGTCAATTCCCAATCACAGTCAGATTCGTCTATTTTGCTGACTTTGATAGTTACAATTTGAACGGAATTACTGCGTTGTTGGAGTGTTCCCTTACGGCAGCATGGAGGAAAAAGGAAAATCATCTCAGGGGCAGGTTGTATCAATCTAGAATTTATACATTCTTGCCGTAATGAATGATTGAAATTTCCTTAAATTGGCACATTGTTTTAAATTGTAGCCATTGTTGGAGTCGGCCCGGTACCCTTAACTGTTTAAGCTTTATGCAGGTACTCGGGTAATTTCTCTTGCGACTCGGTTCCTTTCAAGATGGATGCGCTCTAAGCCAAGATGGCGGTGCCCATGAATTATGTTTGCCTTCGTCTTGGCGTGTCTATGCACTCTGTTGGTGCTGATCTTTAGTCTTCACTTCATTGATGAAGGTGTTTGTAGCGATCGGTACGTCTTTCTTGGTTATTTTAACGGTTAGTTAATTTTCCAAGCCGTGTTTATTAATTTTCACTCTAAAAAATTTCAAATATTTCCTGCCTTAAAACTTGATTATCATTAATTTAAGAGAAAGTTAATGTTCTAAGTAATTCTATGATTACAGTCAAGTCGTGCGTATTTGCTCATCATTCATGTCATGTGCAGCATTTTAATTCTTGCTTTGTGTTCGCAGAGGGCTAAAGGCCTTGACACCTTATGCACCAAATGCAATCTGTTCATGAAACGGAGATTTGCTGGTCACCACTGCGTAGCTTGCGCGAAGTGCAAGGTGGGAAGTTTGTGCGATGTTTGCGTGAAGTGGTCGTCGGAGTTGGTGGCGGAGTTCGACCGTGATCGGCGTGCATGACTGGACAGAATCGCGAGGGACAAGGCGGCCAAGGCAGATCAGGCGGCCAACAGAGGTTTGGAGGAGCGCCTGAATGAGAGGATGGATTCGGCTTTGGGTGTCTGGGTGGCCCAGTTTAAAGCCATGTTGGAGTCCCTGCAATCCACGATCCCGTTGATGCAGCCTGGTGCAGGACTACCTTTCGGTGGTCCGGTCAGTGCTGCGGAGGGTGTTGCACCTGCACCTCCTGTTGCGTTGGCTCAAGAGCCGACGGCAGAGGAGCTTTTGCTCATGGAGGATTCTGGCATGCCGGATCTTTCCGTTACGGCTGTAGCCAGTACGTCCCAAGGTTCTCCTTCGGGTTACCTACTGGTTTGCCAGCCAGGTGTGATGTCGACGTTCCGTCGGGCATTTTCTATCCGGATTTTGTTCAGCCTGTGCTGCCATTGGAGTCGTGTTTGACGGCTTCGGATGGTATCCCGGTGCCGGTGGCTACGGGCTCTGTCGGGTTTCCTTTTGCCACCATTAGTAATGCGGGTGTGATCACGGCTCCCGTGCTGGAGTCGATGGATCTCAGTGAGTCCATATCCGGCGAGTCGCTGGATACTGGAGCCGCAAGTGCACGGTCGGCGGGCATTGTTTACACTAGTAAACAAGTTTGCAGTCCTCAGCATGGATCGTTGGTGTCTGGCTTGTCCAAGGGTGAGAAAGAAGATGAAAACGGCAGTCCCTTGTTGGATGAGTCGTCATTTCACTTCAAGAGTATACTTACCTCCCTAATACTTTTGATATTGCTAAATATTGGCTTTCACTCAATAAACACTCAGATTTAAAACAGTTAGGTGCCCCTACTGGGCAGGGAGTCAGAGCGTAGTCCGGCGGATGCCAGCCCCACCTCCGCGCATGCGCAGACTAGCACTTCCTCTTTGCTAGATTATTGGCAGAGAGATCACACATGTTTTTTTGTGCAATAGCTTTTTCGTACTCTTAAACTGTTTAAGTGGTGTTTGTTTGGAGTGTTAGTCACTTTTTTGGATGGCGGAAAGGAATACTTCGCCACAGGAGGACGGAGGACCTTTAAATCAGGTGACTTCTAGTAAAATTAGCGACTTTTCTTCCCGGTGTATTGTGTTTCCGGGACTCGCGTTTACCGTGATAAGCGCCTTGGTTGGTTGGGTTATATCAACTCGGTGCTACCTAGGACTAATTTCTCTTTCTGTTTATGTCCACAGGTCTGTATGACGCTAGGTGGTGACGTCACAGTAGCAGAGAATTAGTTTTCTCTCCACCATGGTTCCATTTCCTACTAACACTGTTAGGTTATCTAACCAAATGGAAAATTATGTCCAGTGAGTTGGAGGCCTGGTATAAAGGTCTTCTCACTTTGCCCTCTTGATCCAATTCCTTCCCCATGAGGTGGAGAGAGTTAAGAGGCGTGCAGATGGTGGAGTTTCCGGTTCGTCACGTTGGATGGTTTGTCTATACAAAGTGTCAGGTATCTAGTTATTGATAATGTGGTGATGTTAATTATTGTAAACAAACAAAGGGAGATAATTAACATTTTTGCCAGAAAAGAGTTATCTATATGTATCTGATGGTTGTGTAGTCAACTTATCCATTCAGCATACAATTCGTCCTTGCACTTGGATGTTTTGTTGGGATCGATTTTTTCCTGTCACGGGATTAATGACGTCATAATCAGCCTGGCTATGTATTTATCAGCAATTCAAGCGCTATGCTGGTTTCTGATGTATATTGATCTTTATGATCGTTTTCCTTCTCTTTGAGTTGGATTGAGTTTCTAAGCTTAACTAGTTGCTCATACTCCTTGTCCTTTGGCCTGTTTCAGGGACCGGGTTGCGCGTCCTGTGGACGTTTTATGCATGTAAAGTTCTGGCCGCATCTGTGTTATCGATGTAGCCCTTGTGGTCCCTTGATTAATTGTGACATATGTAAGCACTGGGGGGGGCGAGTTAATGTCCGAATTCTTGTGCTGCTTACAGGCGACGGACAAGGTGGTAGAGGAGGAGAAGAAGAAGAAGCGGAAACGAGAGGTTGTAAGTAGGAAGGGTAAGGGGAAGGTCTCGTCCGCGGTGGATATGGAGACCTTCCGGACCGAGATGTTGGGAGAGATGAAGAGGACAATAAAAGATTTGGTTCCAGGGTTGCTTCGTGGCATGCTTCCTGGACCAGATCCTTTATTGTCCTCATCATCGGCTTCGGAGCAGGTAATCCCCGCCTCTGGATCGATTTTCCTTAGTCCGCTTCCGTTGTCCGACGATTCAGAGGTGGCCCCATTAGAGGGGGCGTTCCACGACCCTGGCAGCAGGCTTATTGCCGCGCCGATAGGGGACCGTGGACGGTTGTCGCTGGAACCCGCTGGCTGCTTATCAGTCCAGGGGTATCCGCACGCCGCGGTGGCCAGTACCTCCTATGGCACCGTTCCTGGTCAGCCCGGGTTAGCTCTCTTTGCTGACCCGGGGTCTAATCTTTCTGACCAGGGTGATGAGGATTACCTGCTAGGGTCGCCGTCTGACGACGTGGACATGGATGAAGACGTTTGTGCACCCCTCGCGGGGAATACAGGCGCTTTTTTCCACGGTATTACTCACCCTGGAGTAAGGTCCGCGGTTCAGGTGGTGGCCCAGGGCGCTGCTGATGGCCAGCGGTACCGCATACCTCGGCTTGCCGAGCGTGTAGCTGGTGCTGGCCGGGCCCGTGGTGGGGCTATATATACCCCGCGCTCTACCGCGGTGCCTGCTCCTGGTCAAACCAGTGATATTCTCATGCCGGTGCTGTCAGGCCCGCATGTTTTCCCTGGCTTGCCAGGTGTATCAGCGTACCCGCCGTCAAGCTCTACTGCTTGCGCTCAGGAGGAAGACGAAGGACCCCGTCTTGTAGAGCGCTCGCAGTTAGCCACGGAGGAGGATTGGTATGACGCTTGCCAGTGGTTGGTGAGCGTTAGGCCTGATCTGCCCGTGGAGCAGTCGGCTAGCCACCGTGTTCACACGCCGTGGTTAGCTGGGAAACCAACTGCTAACGCTATGCCTTCTCTGCCGCTGGTGGAGCATGTCGTTGACATGTTCAAGGCGGCGGAGTCGTCCATTAACACGAGTGGACGTCTCGCGAAGGCCCCTCGCGAGGTGGCCAGGCGTTGTCGCATCGTGCCCCTGGACTACCAGCGGTACGGTGTGGTACCCAAGCCCAGCGTGGATGACCGCGCGGCTTTGGGTGAGGATACGCGGCCAGGCTCCCGTTCTGACGCGGGGGTCTTGTGCGCGAACGCGTTGCGTTCGGCGAATACCGCGTTGCGTGATGCGGAGGAGAGTGGGAGGGCTTCGATTGCCGCTCTGTCCCACGTCTCCCAGCTGTTACAGGGGGTAGTAACGGCATCCGCATCGCGCCAGCCAGGCCCGCTCGCGGTCCAGCGAACCATCCAGGATGGTATTAACCTGGCGCTGGACTGTATGACGCGGGCGGTGACCAGGAGTGTCCGGGCAAGACGCACGTTTGCCCTGGACAATCTGTGCCCGTCTCAGGACCTGTATAATAGGCTACTCCGTACGCCTATGACGGGTCCTGGTCTTTTTGGAGGTGAGGGATGTCGCCACCTCCAGGAGACGGTCACCCTGGTGAATAACCAGAGGGCGCTGCGCGAACAGTTTGAGGTGCTGCGTCGTGCTAACGTTCGCGCCGCGGCCCCTGCGTATCGTCCCCTGCAGGCTCGAGGTGGTGCTGGCCAAGTCAGAGGCCAGCCGCCGTCGCAGCGCCGGCCTCGGCCGCGTGCGATTCGGCCAGCAGTGAGGGGGGGCGCAGGCTCCTCAGCCGCCGTCAGCCAGGCAGCCGCCCGTGCACCGAGGTGCGCGCGGGGCGGGGCGGGGCGCGCGAGGATCTGGGCGTGGTTATCGTTCCTGACAGGGCGCTTACCGCGGTAAGGACCACGCCGGTGTGTATGGCGACGGAGACAGTGCCGCTCTTGCATGCCTTGTGTCCACCGCGGTCCCTAGGTGGACCGGTGGGAGGCCGGCTAGCCGACCACATGCAAGAGTGGAACGGTTAACTCAGGACCGTTTAGTCTTGCGATGGCTTTCCGTGGGGTATCATCCACAGTGGATGACAGGCCCGCCGTCGCGACTGTCTCTGGTGCCAGTCTGGACTCCCATTCCGAGAGATCCAGATCAAAGGTTGTGTATCGAGGAGGAGATAAATTCCCTCGTACAAAAAGGAGCTATTCAGCCGGCACAAAGGTGTCCGGGCTTCTATTCAACCCTGTTCTTGGTAACAAAACGCACCGGAGGGTGGAGACCGATTCTCAACCTCAAGCCACTGAACAAGTTCATCGAGACGCCCAGTTTCAAGATGGAAACGGTGCGCTCGGTGTTGGCGGGGTTGGAGAGGGGGATGTGGACGGCGTCGATAGATTTGAAGGACGCTTATTTCCACATCCCCATCCACGGGAGTTTCTGTCGCTTCCTGAGATTTGCATTCCAGGGCAGACAGTGGGAATTCAGGGTGTTGCCCTTCGGAATTTCCACGGCTCCTCGGGTTTTCACCCGTGTGGTTCTTGCAATCACAGCATACCTCCGCAGGAGAAGCATAGCAGTCCACACGTACATAGACGACTGGCTGTTGAAAGCGCACACCCGGGAAAGTTTGTCGGCCAATCTGGAGATTGTTTTGAAAACTCTCACAGACTTAGGCTGGATGATCAATTTCCCAAAATCAGAGCTGACTCCATCCCAGAAGTTTGTTTACCTGGGGATGTTCTTCGATCTAGAGACAGGATATGTTTATCCTACTCAGGAGAGAGTTCAGAAACTCATCTCATTAATTCAGTCAGTGTGCGACAGTCGTCATGTCCTGGCACGGGTTTACTTGAGAATGCTGGGGTTGATGGTTTCATTGGAACCAGTCATTCCTCAGGCCGCCTTACGCAGGCGGCCGATCCAGTTATTTCTCATGACACAGTGGACCCAGAGTACAGGTTCGCTGGACTCGAATGTGTCAGTGTTGGCGCCTCTCATTCACCACCTGCAATGGTGGTTGAATACAGAGAATCTCTTGCCGGGGGTTTTGCTAACCCCTCCCCACCCTCAGGTGACTGTGTATACAGATGCATCGATGGAGGGCTGGGGAGCTTGCTTGGAAGAGTACACGATATCAGGGCTTTGGAATCTGGAACAGTCAAAGGAACATATAAATCTACTGGAGCTAAAAGCAGTAGTCCTGGCCCTGGAACATTTCTTACAGAAAGTTCAGGGCAAGATTGTTCTTATTCGTTCAGACAACTCAACAGTTGTGACTTACATAAACCGCCAGGGCGGAACGAAGTCGCCCAGTCTCTGTATGATGACATGGAAACTGCTTTGTTGGTGTCTGGATCACCAGATTACCTTGAAAGCAGTTCATATTCCGGGAAGGTTAAACCTGCTAGCAGACTCATTGAGCCGAAGGATGAGTGTTTTACCCACGGAATGGCAACTAAATCAATGTGTGGCGGATCGTCTGTTCGACCATTGGGGGAAACCCAACATCGATTTGTTCGCAACGAAGAAGAATGCGAAGATGACGACGTACGTCTCTCCGATTCCGGATCCAAGCGCTTTCGCAACAGATGCGTTAGCTATCAGCTGGGGGAGAATGTATGCATACGCATTCCCTCCAGCAATCCTGATTCCAAAAATTCTTCAGAAAATCAGACAAGAGGAATGCCAAGTGCTTCTGATCGCCCCGGATTGGCCAAGCCGATCATGGTATACGGATCTGCTGGACCTTCTGGTCTGCAATCCGGTTCCTCTGCCTCTGATGGACGATATTATCTTCCAGGGCAAGGCCCTTCACAACAATCCGTCAATGTTCAGATTGACTGCGTGGATGTTGTCAAGGAATCTAGAATTAAGGAGGGCTTTTCTGAGCAAGCAGCCATGTTTATGGCCAAAGCCAGGAGGGGGTCAACCTCCAGAGCATATAATTATAAAATCAACAGATTTGCAGAATGGTGCTCAAAAAGATGTATTGATCCAATGGATTCATCTATTCAAGTAGTAGCTGATTTCCTCTGTCACCTCTATGATGCCTATAGCCTCAAGCCTAACTCTATTGCTGGTTATAAGTCAGCATTAATGTCTGTTATTCCTTGCTTGGCTAAGAGGGGAAGTGATGAAGTAAATACATTGAATGTATTAATTAAAGGCATGGGCAATCTAAGACCAAGGAATCCACCGGTGATTCCGTCTTGGAGTTTATCGCTAGTGCTTCAAGTACTAGGTGATAAGCCTTTTGAACCACTTAGTTCCATTTCTATGAAACTATTAACACTGAAGACTGTGTTTTTAATTGCTGCGGCCTCGGCTAGGCGTAGGAGTGAGATTCATGCCTTATCAGCCGAGGATGACCGTTTTGTGGTTTCAGGGGAAGGCCTTAAGCTGCTACCTAGGATTAATTTCTTGGCTAAAAATCAGTCGTTGAAATATCCAGGTCAACCTATTATTTTGCCTGCTTTAACTAGATATGATCCTAATTCTAAAGCATGGTGTCCCGTCCGGGCGCTGCGCCGGTACAAACAACGTACGGCGGCATGGCGCACCGACCAGTCAGCGTTATGGTTGTCATATATTGAACCCCATGGGAGGGCTTCTAAGGACACCATTTCCAGGTGGATTGTGGAATGCATTCAGTTTTGCCATAAATCCGCCACCGGGAAGCAGGTTGACGTGGCCAAGGCTCACAGTGTCCGCGGCGTAGTGACATCCACGGCCCTATTTAATGGGGTCCCTGTGGATGATATTATGTCGGTGGCTCAGTGGCACTGTGAGTCAAGTTTTACAGACCATTATCTCCGTGACACCTCTAATCCTCTCGCCTTGTCGGTTTTGAAAAAATAAATCGGTTTATATTTTTTGAGGTGATTTCCTCATTACTTATATATATCACAATTAATTTATGGAAACACCCACTTTTTTGGGCCTGCATCAGTCTTTACCGATGGGAAGATGATGTCAGCAGCCATTTCAACAAGGTCAGTCTTGTTCATGTGTTGTCCGTTGTTGATTGTATTGTCACGATTACCCGTTATTAATATGGTGATGGTTTGTGTATTTGTGTGGTTCATTGTTGAGAGTTACGAAAATGGAGCTTTTTCGTCTCTGTCCTGTAGTACATGGCACTTGTACGTAGAGAGCGTATAGGACATTGAGGTCAGTCGACTCTTCCTCCCAGGAAGGAGAGGGGGGGGAGCGCATATGACATTCGGTCATCTCTCATACATCGGTGGTGTTATCCGATGGTTAGTCAAATCCTGACTGTTTTTTCTTACAGTTTCAGAAGTTTAAGTGCCTTAAACGCAGAAAAGCGTATAGGGATGAGCTGGTCTTTTGACCTCGCCTCCCTCCCGCCAGATTCACTTTCGAATTCTGGCAATATCAAAAGTATTAGGGAGGTAAGTATACTCTTGAAGTGAAATAAACGAAATCTAGGATTTCTTTTTTCACGAGAGAGTTGATACTTACCTCCCTAGATACGGACCCGGCCTCTCCACCCCACAGAGGCTCGGTCTTCAGGCTCTTAATAGTTGCATGTGTGTCAGCCAATAATCTAGTCAGAGGAAGTGCTAGTCTGCGCATGCGCGGAGGTGGGGCTGGCATCCGCCGGACTACGCTCTGACTCCCTGCCCAGTAGGGGCACCTAACTGTTTTAAATCTGAGTGTTTATTGAGTGAAAGCCAATATTTAGCAATATCAAAAGTATTAGGGAGGTAAGTATCAACTCTCTCGTGAAAAAAGAAATCCTAGATTTCGTTTATTTTCCACCGAGGTTGAATGGATATCCGGCCGTCTAGGGTTGGCATCAGATCAGGGATCTCAGTGCGATCCGGCGATGGAGCGGATGTCAGAGCGAGCGGCTAGCGCTCTGTCCAGTGGCTCTTCGGCCATGCCTGCTCTGCCTTTGGATACGTTGACCTCTGACATGTTGGAGGTGGCGGCGTACCGTATGGTCCAGCCGGACTACGTTACCGAAGGCCCGAAAGGGATTAGGAGTAGGGTCCGTTTTCCGGAGCTAGCCTATCACCAGTATGCCCGGGTCCCACGGCTTTCCGTCGGGGAGAGAGAGGCGCTGAATAGGCCATTGGCTGGCAAAGCTAAAGGGCGTTCTCGTCCGTTAGTTTCCCAGACTAACAAAGATCCTTTCAATGGGTTGACCCTCATTGAGGATGCGGCGAGAGCTGCCATGGCGGCGCTTTCGCACGGTTGTACCATCCTGCAGGGTATGCTGATCTGCGCGGCGGAACGTGGGGTAGTGCCAGAGGCTGCTCCCGGAATTATCCGGGACTCCATGCGCCTATCTCAAGATTGCCTGGCCAGGGTGATCACGAAATCATTGGCTGAGCGACGGAGAATGGTTCTCGATTTTGTAGAACCAGGACCTGAGATAAGAGCTGCGTTATCTTCCGCGCCATTCATTGGTCCAGGCTTGTTCGGCGGCTTGGCACGGCAAGCCTTATCCAAGGTCACGTCAATGGTCGCAGAGCAGGAAGTAGTCGGCAAGTCGTGGAAGTCAACGAAAGGGACTCAGCCGCAACAGTCATACAAACAGCACCGCAGCAGAGGCAGCGCCAAAGATCGCCCTTCCGTCCTTCTGGCCGTGATGCCCATCGGCCATCCGGCTCTCAAGGTCCTGGTCGTTCTTCATAAAAGTCCTCTAGTAAGAGGCCGTATGAGGAGGACAGGAAGGGTGGCGGTTCGGGCCGTGGCGGCTACCATAAGGATAGCCGTGGTGGCGGTTCCGGACCGTCATTTGCCAAGAAACCACGGGTGGCCGTAGGTACGGTCCTGGCGGGTTTCCGGCTGGATCCGCTCCGGTTACAAAAGGAACGAGGGGAGTCGAGGATCTTCACCTAGGCGAATTAACGTCATCTCGTACAACATCGATCGCGAATTGTGTGCAGATTCCTTCCGTCGGAGGCAGACTGCAACTGTTCTCAAACCAATGGGAACAGGTCGTGCAAGATTGTTTGGTCTGTCAATGGTTAAGAAACGGCTACGGACCGGACTGGCTCATCCGTCAATCGTTAGTTCCGTTCCAAGAGAATCCGATCGTCTAGAGGCCTTTTGTTCAGAAATCGAAAGTCTTCAGCAGAAGAATGCGATTCACTTAGTCCGCAATCAGTCATCCCCAGGCTTCTATTCAATGATGTTCCTCGTTCCTAAACGCACCGGATGGTGGAGACCTTCTGGTCTGCAATCCAATCCCTCTTCCAGAACGAAGGGATCTAATCACTCAGAACAAGGGTCTGTGTCTTCACGACAGACCGGAAATGTTCAAATTGACTGCATGGATGTTGTCAAGCATCGTGCAATTGAGGGTGGCTTTTCTGAGCAAGCAGCGAAGTTTGTCGCTTCAGCCAGAAGAGGGTCAACCACCAAAACATATAATTATAGAATCAACAAATTTGCAGAATGGTGCCATGGAAGAGATATTAATCCCTTGTCTGCATCTGTTCAACACGTAGCAGATTTTATCTGTCATTTATACAAAGTTGACAAACTTGTACCTTCAACCCTAGCAGCATATAAGTCTGCATTAGCTTCAGTCATTCCCAGTCTATCTATTGAAGGAGTGGAGAATGACACTTTGAATGAAGTTATTAAAGGAATGAGCAATCTGCGACCTAGACAGCCAATTCCTATCCCTGCACGGAATCTATCTCTTGTTATACAGGTTTTAGGGCATGCTCCCATTGAACTGATTAGATCTATAGATATTAAACTGTTAACTATTAAATCAGTTTTCTTGTTTGCAGCAGCATCGGCGAGAAGGAGAAGCGAAATTCATGCGCTATCTGCCGAACAAGACCGTTTTGTCGTCACGGGTGAAGGTTTAAGACTACTTCCACGTCTTTGTTTCCTGGCAAAGAATCAGTCACTTAAATATCCAGGTCAACCGATCAATTTGCCAAGTTTAGTCAGACATAACCCAAACTCTTCTGCTTGGTGTCCTGTCAGATGTCTGAAAAGGTGTAAGAAACGTACTGAGGAGTGGAGAGATGACCCTAAATCTCTGTGGTTATGTCTCAAAGCTCCTCATTTGCACGTCTCGAAAGATACTATTTCTCGTTGGATAGTTGACGCTATTCAGATGTCTCACAAAATTGCTACAGGAAAGCAGATTGGTCGTGCGAACGCCCATCAGGTCCGAGCATTAGCAGCATCATCACCCCTTTTTAAGGGTGTCTCATTAGAGGAGGTGATGTCTGTAGCACAATGGCATACCGAGTCGTCATTTACTGATTTCTACCTTCGCGACATCTCCAGCGCACTTAATCCGGTAGCCGTCGCCAATTTGTCGAACGTTAGTTAAGCCACATCCGACCACCACTTCACAAACATTGCACGTTACTTCCTCCTGCACTGAGCAAGAGCCATGCACATGACAAGTGAACGACCGTGGATTGGGCCGAGCTCCTGGGATGATCAAGAAAGATCAAGCACTCAAAATGGTGAGTGTTTACATTAATTAAGTGGGTAATAATATATTAATATTTACTTACAGTCGAAATATCAGACTGCTTAAGTAAATAGTCTGATATAAGAGTATACTTATCCTCTCAAACAGACATTAGACTCATTCCAATTTGAAAATCTAGTCGATATACTGATATTTTTTCAAAATTAGAAGTTGTAGTAGCTTCTTTGCACTCTACTGGACTGCCCTAGCTGAGACTTGGGGCTCACACGGGTCTGGTGGGTGTTGCATCCCCATTGACAGCCCTCTGGATTTTGTGCGGACAAAAGAGAGGGGGGGGGGAGCGCAGTCTAGACCATGGAAGTTTAGCGCTCTATGAGTCAGATGGCAGAACCCAAGCGTATGCATCCGCTTTTGTTTCTACGAGAATTCTTAATACTTACCAGATGTACTATGGCCACCCGCTGAGGTGAGGCTGAGCTGCTTTCGCTGTTTGTCAAGGCAAATATAAGACGAATCTGACTGTGATTGGGAATTGACTCGGTACCTGGGGCTATGGTAATTCCCGGACACAGTATGGGCAGGACCAGGAGAGTGTGGAGTTTTAATTGTTTATTTTGAGCTAGACTAGATAATAGACATTATCATAATAGTACATCTGGTAAGTATTAAGAATTCTCGTAGAAACAAAAGCGGATGCTTTATTGATTTAGCTGATTTAGCATGGACGTATACAGTTTGACAAGTTCTAACAGCTGGAATACTGGTGTTGCCTCATCGCTATCCAAGATTTACATGTTGGAGATTAGTTCCGCTGTAAAGGCAATGTGTCTGGCTGTATCTTGTGTAGTGCTCTTCTGTGATGTATTCAATTGAGCACGATCTATATTATAGCGGGCTACTAGACATTGAGGATTATATTTCATGTTTTATAGCTACGACATCACCTCTACTCAACTTAGCTAATAGATACTGATCTGGAAGATTATTTGTACATTGCTTTCCTTTTGTATCTAGATCTCCAGTGGATGCATTGCGGAGAGGATTATTTGATATTCCAGGATTGTTGTAGAAGAGACAGGTTGTATCGGGATGGGCCGAGTGTGATATCTTCTGCCATGTTAACTTCTCAGGCATCGGAGGCATCTCATCAGTACTCTTGCGTTTTGCAGATTTTTCTCATTATATTTTAAAGTCCAGCTCTTATGATACTTGACATGTCTTTGTTTGAATGTGGGTTCAAGACCATCACCATCATCAAGCCGATCCAGTTTTACGAGGATGGCAACTGACTAAGCACATAGAAGATTGGAACATCTTTAGTTAGTATTTTGTATCCAACACTACCAAAGGCATGATCCAAAGGACAAGTCAGTTTTTCATCAGTTAAACTTGATCACACAGGAAACAGTTACTCCAATCTATGGCTGACCGACACAGTAGGGAGATACGTCTTTCCATTGGGCGTGCATAATTAAGGGGAACTGATTTCTGCAAAAGAGCAAAAACTGGTTTTCACTTCAAGAGTATACTTACCTCCCTAATACTTTTGATATTGCTAAATATTGGCTTTCACTCAATAAACACTCAGATTAAAACAGTTAGGTGCCCCTACTGGGCAGGGAGTCAGAGCGTAGTCTGGCGGATGCCAGCCCCACCACCGCGCATGCGCAGACTAGCACTTCCTCTTTGCTAGATTATTGGCAGAGAGATCACACATGTTTTTTTGTGCAAAAGCTTTTCCTTGCTCTATAAACTGTTTTAACATAACTTGGTGGTGTTATTTTGGAGTGATAGTCACTGATTAGGATGGCAGGAAGGATCACTTCGCCAAAGGGGGACCTAGGACCTTTAAATCAGGTGACTTCTAGTAAAAGGTTAGTTGGTTTATGTCAACTCGGTGCTACCTAAGGCTAATTTCTCTTTCTGTTTATGTCCACAGGTCTGTATGACGCTAGATGGTGGCATCACAGCAGCAGAGAGTTAGTTTTCTCTCCACCATGGTTCCATTTCCTACTAACACTGTTAGGTTATCTAACCAAATGAAAAATTATGTCCAGTGAGTTGGAGGCCTAGTATAAAGGTCTTCTCACTTTGCCCTCTTGATCCAATTCCTTCCCCATGAGGTGGAGAGAGTTAAGAGGCGTGCAGGTGGTGGAGTACTCCGGTTCGTCACGTTAGATGGTTTGTCTATACAAGGTGTCAGGTATCTAGTTATTGATAATGTGGTGATGTTAATTATAGTAAGCGAAGGGAGATAATTAACATTTTTGCCAGAAAAGAGTTATCTATGTGTATCTGATGGTTGTGTAGTCGACGTATCCATTCAGCATACAATTCGTCCTTGCACTTGGATGTTTGTTGGGATCGAATTTTTCCTGTCACGGGATTAATGACGTCATAATCAGCCTGGCTATGTATTTATCAGCAATTCAAGTTGCAATGCTGGTTTCTGATGTATATTGATCTTTATGATCGTTTTCCTTCTCTTTGAGTTGGTTTGAGTGTCTAAGCTTAACTAGTTTGCTCATACTCCTCGTCCTTTGCCCTGTTTCAGGGACCGGGTTGCGCGTCCTGTGGACGATTTCTGCATGATAGGTTCTTGCCTCATCTTTGCTATCAATGTAGCCCTTGTGGTCCCTTGGCTAATTGTGACATATGTAAGCACTGGGGGGGCGAGTTAATGTCCGAATTCTTGTGCTTACAGGCGACAGACAAGGTGGTAGAGGAGGAGAAGAAGAAGAAGCGGAAACGAGAGGTTGTAAGTAGGAAGGGTAAGGGGAAGGTCTCGTCCGCGGTGGATATGGAGGCCTTCCGGACCGAGATGTTGGGAGAGATGAAGAGGACAATAAAGGATTTGGTTCCAGAGTTGCTTCGTGGCATGCTTCCTGGACCAAATCCTTTACTGTCCTCATCATCGGCTTCGGAGCAGGTAATCCCCGCCTCTGGATCGGTTTTCCTTAGACCGCTTCCGTTGTTCGACGATTCAGAGGTGGCCCCATTAGAGGGGGCGTTCCACGACCCTGGCAGCAGGCTTATTGCCGCGCCGATAGGGGACCGTGGACGGTTGTCGCTGGAACCCGCGGGCTGCTTATCAGTCCAGGGGTATCCGCACGCCGCGGTGGCCAGTACCTCCTATGGCACCGTTCCTGGTCAGCCCGGGTTAGCTCTCTTTGCTGACCCGGGGTCTAATCTTTCTGACCAGGGTGATGAGGATTACCTGCTAGGGTCGCCGTCTGACGACGTGGACATGGATGAAAACGTTTGTGCACCCCTCGCGGGGAATACAGGCGGCTTCTTCCACGGTTTTACTCACCCTGGAGTAGAGTCCGCGGTTCAGGTGGTGGCCCAGGGCGCTGCTGATGGCCAGCGGTACCGCATACCTCGGCTTGCCGACGGTGTTGCTGGTGCTGGCCAGGCCCGTGGTGGGGCGGTATATGCCCCGCGCTCTGCCACGGCGCCTGCTCCTGGTCAAGCCAGTGATATTGTCATGCCGGTGCTGTCAGGCCCGCATGTTTTCCCTGGCTTGCCAGGTGTATCAGCGTACCCGCCGTCAAGCTCTGCTGCTTGCGCTCAGGAGGAAGACGAAGGCCCCCGTCTTGTAGAGCGCTCGCAGTTAGCCACGGAGGAGGATTGGTCTGACGCTTGCCAGTGGTTGGTGAGCGTTAGGCCTGATCTGCCCGTGGAGCAGTCGGCTAGCCAGCGTGACCACAGGCGTGGTTAGCTGGGAAACCGACTGCTAACGCTATGCCTTCTCTGCCGCTGGCGGAGCATGTCGTTGACATGTTCGAGGCGGCGGAGTCGTCCATTAAGTCGAGTGGACGTCTCGCGAAGGCCCCTCGCGAGGTGGCCAGGCGTTGTCACATCGTGCCCCTGGTTTACCAGCGGTACGGTGTGGTACCCAAGCCCAGCGTGGATGACCGCGCGGCTTTGGGTGAGGATGCGCGGCCAGGCTCCCGTTCTGACACGGGGGTCTTGTGCTCGAACGCGTTGCGTTCGGCGAATACCGCGTTGCGTGATGCGGAGGAGAGTGGGAGGGCTTCGATTGCCGCTCTGTCCCACGTCTCCCAGCTGTTACAGGGGGTAGTAACGGCATCCGCATCGCGCCAGCCAAGTCCGGTCACGGTCCAGCGAGCCATCCAGGATGGTATTAACCTGGCGCTGGACTGTATGACTCGGGCGGTGACCAGGAGTGTCCGGGCAAGACGCACGTTTGCCCTGGACAATCTGTGCCCGTCTCAGGACCTGTACAATAGGCTACTGCGTACGCCTATGACGGGTCCTGGTCTTTTTGGAGGTGAGGGATGTCGACACCTCCAGGAGACGGTCACCCTGGTGAATAACCAGAGGGCGCTGCGCGAGCAGTTTGAGGTGCTGCGTCGTGCTAACGTTCGCGCCGCGGCCCCTGCGTATCGTCCCCTGCAGGCTCGAGGTGGTGCTGGCCAAGTCAGAGGCCAGCCACCGTCGCAGCCTCGGCCGCGTGCGATTCGGCCAGCAGCGAGGGGGGCGCAGGTTCCTCAGGCGCCGTCAGCCAGGCAGCCGCCCGCGCACCGAGGTGCGCGCGGGGCGGGGCGGGGAGCACGAGGATCTGGGCGTGGTTATCGGTCCTGACGGGACGGTTACCGCGGTAAGAACCACTCCGGTGTTTATGGCGACGGGGACAGTGCCGCTCTTGCATGCCTCGTGTCCACCTCTGTCCCTAGGTGGACCGGTGGGAGGCCGGCTAGCCGACCACATGCAAGAGTGGGAACGGTTAACTCAGGACCGTTTAGTCTTGCGATGGCTTTCCGTCGGGTATCATCCAGAGTGGATGACAGGCCCGCCGTCGCGACTGTCTCTAGTGCCAGTCTGGACTCCCATTCCGAGAGATCCAGAGCAAAGGTTGTGTATCGAGGAGGAGATAGATTCCCTCGTACAAAAGGGAGCTATTCAGCCGGCACAAAGGTGTCCGGGCTTCTATTCAACCCTGTTCTTAGTAACAAAACGCACCGGAGGGTGGAGACCGATTCTCAACCTCAAGCCATTGAACAAGTTCATCGAGACGCCCAGTTTCAAGATGGAAACGGTGCGCTCGGTGTTGGCGGGGTTGGAGAGGGGGATGTGGACGGCGTCGATAGATTTGAAGGACGCTTATTTCCACATCCCCATCCACGGGAGTTTCTGTCGCTTCCTGAGATTTGCATTCCAGGGCAGACAGTGGGAATTCAGGGTGTTGCCCTTCGGAATTTCCACGGCTCCTCGGGTTTTCACCCGTGTGGTTCTTGCGATCACAGCATACCTCCGCAGGAGAAGCATAGCAGTCCACACGTACATAGACGACTGGCTGTTAAAGGCACACGACAAGGAAGCTTTATCGGCCAATCTGGTGATTGTTTTGAAAACTCTCTCGGATTTGGGCTGGATGATAAATTTTCCGAAATCAGAGCTGACTCCATCCCAGAGGTTTGTTTACCTGGGAATGTTCTTCGATCTGGAGACGGGATATGTTTATCCTACTCAGGAGAGAGTGCAAAAACTCATCTCGTTAATTCAGTCAGTGTGCGACAGTCGTCATGTCCTGGCACGGGTTTACTTGAGAATGCTGGGGTTGATGGTTTCTTTGGAACCAGTCATTCCTCAGGCCGCCTTACGCAGGCGGCCGATCCAGTTGTTTCTCATGACACAATGGACCCAGAGTACAGGTTCGCTGGACTCGAACGTGTCAGTGTTGGCGCCTCTGATTCACCACCTGCAATGGTGGTTGCTCACAGAGAATCTCTTGGTGGGGGTTATGCTGACCCCTCCCCACCCTCAGGTGACTGTGTATACAGATGCATCGATGGAGGGCTGGGGGGCTTGCCTGGAAGAGTCCACGATATCAGGGCTTTGGAATCCGGAACAGTCAAAGGAACATATAAATCTACTGGAGCTAAGAGCAGTAGTCCTGGGCCTGGAACATTTCTTACAGAAAGTTCAGGGCAAGATTGTTCTTATTCGTTCAGACAACTCAACAGTTGTGACTTACATAAACCGCCAGGGCGGAACGAAGTCGCCCAGTCTCTGTATGATGACATGGAGGCTGCTTTGTTGGTGTCTGGATCACCAGATTACCTTGAAAGCAGTTCATATTCCGGGAAGGTTAAACCTGCTAGCAGACTCATTGAGCCGAAGGATGAGTGTTTTACCCACGGAATGGCAACTAAATCAATGTGTGGCGGATCGTCTGTTCGACCATTGGGGGAAACCCAACATCGATTTGTTCGCAACGAAGAAGAATGCGAAGATGACGACGTACGTCTCTCCGATTCCGGATCCAAGCGCTTTCGCAACAGATGCGTTAGCTATCAGCTGGGGGAGAATGTATGCATACGCATTCCCTCCAGCAATCCTGATTCCAAAAATTCTTCAGAAAATCAGACAAGAGGAATGCCAAGTGCTTCTGATCGCCCCGGATTGGCCAAGCCGATCATGGTATACGGATCTGCTGGACCTTCTGGTCTGCAATCCGGTTCCTCTGCCTCTGATGGACGATATTATCTTCCAGGGCAAGGTCCTTCACAACAATCCGTCAATGTTCAGATTGACTGCGTGGATGTTGTCAAGGAATCTAGAATTAAGGAGGGCTTTTCTGAGCAAGCAGCCATGTTTATGGCCAAAGCCAGGAGGGGGTCAACCTCCAGAGCATATAATTATAAAATCAACAGATTTGCAGAATGGTGCTCAAAAAGATGTATTGATCCAATGGATTCATCTATTCAAGTAGTAGCTGATTTCCTCTGTCACCTCTATGATGCCTATAGCCTCAAGCCTAACTCTATTGCTGGTTATAAGTCAGCATTAATGTCTGTTATTCCTTGCTTGGCTAAGAGGGGAAGTGATGAAGTAAATACATTAAATGTATTAATTAAAGGCATGGGCAATCTAAGACCAAGGAATCCACCGGTGATTCCGTCTTGGAGTTTATCGCTAGTGCTTCAAGTACTAGGTGATAAGCCTTTTGAACCACTTAGTTCCATTTCTATGAAACTATTAACACTGAAGACTGTGTTTTTAATTGCTGCGGCCTCGGCTAGGCGTAGGAGTGAAATTCATGCCTTATCAGCCGAGGATGACCGTTTTGTGGTTTCAGGGGAAGGCCTTAAGCTGCTACCTAGGATTAATTTCTTGGCTAAAAATCAGTCGTTGAAATATCCAGGTCAACCTATTATTTTGCCTGCTTTAACTAGATATGATCCTAATTCTAAAGCATGGTGTCCTGTCCGGGCGCTTTGCCGGTACAAGCAACGTACGGCGGAGTGGCGCACCGATCAGTCAGCGTTATGGTTGTCATATATTGAACCCCATGGCAGGGCTTCTAAGGACACCATTTCCAGGTGGATTGTAGAATGCATTCAGTTTTGCCATAAATCCGCCACCGGGAAGCAGGTTGACGTGGCCAAGGCTCACAGTGTCCGCGGCGTAGTGACATCCACTGCCCTATTTAATGGGGTCCCTGTGGATGATATTATGTCGGTGGCTCAGTGGCACTGTGAGTCAAGTTTTACAGACCATTATCTCCGTGACACCTCTAATCCTCTCGCCTTGTCGATTTTGAAAAAATAACTCGGTTTATATTTTTTGAGGAGGTTTTTTCCTCATTACTTATATATTTCACAATTAATTTATGGAAACACCCACTTTTTTGGGCCTGCATCAGTCTTTACCAATGGGAAGATGATGTCAGCAGCCATTTTCAACAAGGTCAGTCTTGTTCATGTGTTGTCCGTTGTTGATTGTATTGTCACGTTACCCGTTATTAATATGGTGATGGTTTGTGTATTTGTGTGGTTCATTGTTGAGAGTTACGAAAATGGAGCTTTTTCGTCTCTGTCCTGTAGTACATGGCACTTGTACGTAGAGAGCGTATAGGACATTGAGGTCAGTCGACTCTTCCTCCCAGGAAGGAGGGGGGGGGAGCGCATATGACATTCGGTCATCTCTCATACATCGGTGGTGTTATCCGATGGTTAGTCAAATCCTGACTGTGTTTTCTTACAGTTTCAGAAGTTTAAGTGCCTTAAACGCAGAAAAGCGTATAGGGATGAGCTGGTCTTTTGACCTCGCCTCCCTCCCGCCAGATTCACTTTCGAATTCTGGCAATATCAAAAGTATTAGGGAGGTAAGTATACTCTTGAAGTGAAATAAACGAAATCTAGGATTTCTTTTTTCACGAGAGAGTTGATACTTACCTCCCTAGATACGGACCCGGCCTCTCCACCCCACAGAGGCTCGGTCTTCAGGCTCTTAATAGTTGCATGTGTGTCAGCCAATAATCTAGTCAGAGGAAGTGCTAGTCTGCGCATGCGCGGTGGTGGGGCTGGCATCCGCCAGACTACGCTCTGACTCCCTGCCCAGTAGGGGCACCTAACTGTTTTAATCTGAGTGTTTATTGAGTGAAAGCCAATATTTAGCAATATCAAAAGTATTAGGGAGGTAAGTATCAACTCTCTCGTGAAAAAAGAAATCCTAGATTTCGTTTAAACTGTGATGTCAATTAAGGGTCATCTAAGCCATTAATCTATATACTAACTGGATTTGGCCACACAAGCACAAATTGCGTGACAAAATCATCCAACAGCGCCTGTGATGTCACATGACGTCATTGAACTAATGACATCATCGTTTACGTCACAATATACCATCTGGCAATATTTTAGGCATTCCCTATAGATCTGTGTGGTATTTTCCCACATAACTGGTGGTGAATGACGTCGTAATTGTTAAAGGGGTGGTATAGATGACAGACACTTTCCTGGTGTAAATCTATAGATGCTGATATCACCAGTGTCCATGCGCCGATTTTAATGACTCGGGTATCTGGAAATAGCTGCTGATTAGCTGCATCGCTTGGTACTATGGACGTTAGGATTCCTCAAATAGTTTTTGCAAAAATGTAAGAATAAAGCTTACAGATATAAGGACGACGTACAAGATAGCGTTTTTTCATTGTCACAACTGCCTGTTTTGAGGTACGGTACCCAGAGTTAACACCGTTTGCAGTGAAAAGCTATCTTGAGCAATAGGCGGCGAAAAGTCTGAGAGTACATATTGCCAAAGCATGCTCTATCATTTGCCTCCACGTTCACAAAACATTGTCATCCAGATAGATAGCCTAAATAAAGCTAAGGTTAATATTACATCATAGGTTTCTGTGGCATGGGTTTGCACATCTTAACCCTTTAATGATCAAGCAAGTAAAATTTTACTCTCCTGTAATCTTGAAGAGTGTCCATTTGTAGGCTAAGATGCCATTCTTGAAAATTTACTATATGAACAACTGGATAGATAAAAGAGCCAGTCATTCCAGTGGTAAAGTTTCAATAAGTAGTCGTCTATTAGACTGCAAATGGACAATAATCTGGCAAAACTTTGATTAATGGTCAAGTCAGATGAAGATGGCATCTGCAGTGGTCACTAGATGTATCCAATTGAGTTTCAAATGACATGTAGCAAATTACTACATTATACGCTGGCACAGACTACCTATAGCCTTATGATCCTGAATACTTGAGCCATAGTCAAATAATTGCTGTTAAACATATCCAGAGCCAAAAATCGGACACCAATGACGAATTTCAAATCAGTTTTTCAGCTAAGAAAGTCTTATATAGAAAAGACATCTGGGGCATCAGATCATATTAACCAGTCAGATTTCAAATACAATCTGGACATTTTTTCCATTAAGCACAGATTTCTTAGCTCAACACAGTTTTATGAAGTCGTCCTCAAAATTGTACTTTGTCAATGACTGCCATAGCAGAATAAATACACAAGGGACATTATGAAATTATTGAATGCTAAGATTTATTTTGTTTCGTTACATCTAGTATTATTAAATTTGAACACTTAATTTAAAGCAATTTAGTGTGAATATGCACCTTTAAGGAATATTATCTTGAATATTTTAAAATAATTTGAATGGAGACATGTAGCTTCAAAATATTAACCGCAGTAAGTGTCACACTCATTTCACATCTGGAAACTCCATTTTGCTGAAACATGATTAGAACCGATACATCTGATGTTTTGTCAGATACTTTTATCCGTATACTAATTCAGCTTTTCAGTTTATCTATCCATCAGATGATATCACAATCAACTAAGTGACATGTAGGCTAATGTCATAATTATGACATCATGAATGATTCGATATAGTCCGTCTTTAATGCTTAATAATTTGACAAGTTGTACGAATTGTATGTCTGAATTTAATAAACATGCTGTTGAATATTTTGAAACAAATTTGACTGGGAGCTCTTGCTTCGATAGGCAGCATCAGCACCCAGTCAAATTAATTTCAAAATATTCAGCAGCTTACCTAGATAGTTTTCTGGAAATTGATAGTCGGGAAGTTCAGAGATTGATCGATCCCAACACAAGCGTGGTGTGGGTGGAACTTAGCTAGAGAGGGGTGGGGCATAGTTAAAACTAGAACGGTCCATTGAAATTTGAACTAAATGTGTCAAGATATTTTCTGGTGATACACTCAAAACCATATATTCAAGGAATTTCAGTTTTTTTATGGGGGGGAAATAACTATGGGCAATAGACAGATTTTGCTAAAACTAGACATTGACACCTGCATAGGTGTAGTAACATGGGGTGGGGGGGGGGGGAGGGGTGCATGTCAACATGCACCATCACACAATATGACCTACATTGCATCTGGATAAAAGTCAGTTCCAATTTAATAAATATTCTGTTGAATATGTTCCAGCTTATTTGACTGGAAGCTGTTACTGCCATAAGCATCAGAATCCAGTAGAATTGGTCTCAAAATATGCCACAGCTTTTCTGCATAGCTATCATAAAATTGAGCCACTAGGATTCCAAGGGCTAATTGGTTAACTGCATGTGCCATTGTCTTGAAATTTATATATATGTATATATATATATATATATATATATATATATATATATATATATATATATATATATATATATATACAGTATATATATATATATACTGAGCCAAAAAGGTTTAGCAACAGTGAAGTTTGGTTTGTTGTATTAAAACTATGCATCCATTTATAACCAAATTTGCAGTCATGTTTCGTCATTGTAATGTCTCGCTGATCATGAAGAAATGCAAATCATTTCTTGCATTTCTCGGCCGCACGGTTACTGCATGTGAAAATGCATTTTTCATGCACTGGCCCACATTGGCGGGTAGCGAAGGCAAAAATTCACCATATTGCAAAAGCAGATAACGAACGTTAACAGAAAACGCTTAAAAGTTTACCCTACCGAACATGGGCTGCCGCCCAGGGCTACCCGAAAATCAGCGCCATGAAGCAATGGGAAGACTCGCTGCTGGGCAGAGCGTTCGTGCTGTTGCTCAACATTTTAATGTTCACGCCTCAACCATTTCCTGTCTCCGCCAACGTGACCAGGAAACTGGACATGTTAATGACCGACCATGATCTGGCAGACCGAGAGCAACAACACCACGAGAAGACCGCTACTTAGTGACGTCATTGCGACTTCACAGGTTTGAGACTGCGCCGCGGCTGTCCCATAATTTGCACACCGCTACCGGCACTACAGTGCATGCACAAACTGTGCGAAACAGACTCTATGATGCTGGACTGCATGCCCGTCCGTCATCCACTTGTTGCTGTTCCGCTTACAGAGCGTCACATCGAGAATCGGTTTGCATGGGCAAGAACTCATCAGCGATGGCATGCTCAACAATGGAGCCACGTTTTGTTCAGTGATGAGTCGAGGTTTTGTGTGGATGTGGCGGATGGTAGGCAATGGGTTTGGCGACGTTTAGGAGAATGGTATGATGCAGCCAACATCATTCAGCATGACAGATTCGGTGGCGGCAGTGTCATGGTGTTGGCTGGAATCCATGAAAATGGCAAAACAGATCTTATTGTGATTCGCGGAAATTTAACGGCTCAACGTTACTGTGAAGAAGTTGTCGCCCCTGTTGTCATCCCTTTTATGCAGCATCATGCAGACTTTATGTTCCAGCAAGACAACGCCCGTCCTCATTCAGCTAGGGTCACCAGTGATTTCCTTGATGCTAACAACGTTCCGGTGTTGGACTGGCCAGCGCGATCACCGGACCTGTCTCCTATCGAACACGTGTGGGACATTCTTGGCCATATGGTGCGTGAGAACCATCCACATCTTCACAATGTGCGGGAGCTGGAAGCTGCACTGCTCCAGGAATGGGATGCGATTCCTCTTCGTGACATCAGGTGCTTAATTCGAAGCATGAGAAAGCGATGTACGGCGGTGGTTAATGCTCGCGGAGGTCACAACCGGTATTGACAGCTCAGTGTCATTATTTAAATTGGACCCTTCCGTTGAATGATGCCATGTTAAAGGCGCGATGCTAGCATTACAGTAACAAGAGACTGTTGTTCAAATTGGAAAATGACATCAGTTAAATAATATATTTGAATCAATTTATTGTTTTTGTTAAATAACATTTATACAGTAATATTCTTAGTGTTGCTAAACTTTTTTGGTTCAGTATATATATATATATATATATATATATATATATATATATATATATATATATATATATATATATATATATATACTGGAATTTAAGCATTCAAAGGTTTTATATTACACGACTTAGCGTATCATCTAATGTGCACGAAATGATAAAATATAAAACCCGCTTAATAGTTTCAAAACTATTTTATTTGCTTAGTGCAAGACAGCAATTACTAAAAAGTGCTTAGAGAATGTTTCGAGTATGTTGTATGTCGGTAAGTCTAATCAGGTAAAGTGTCCATTCACAGAGATCTAAAGCACTCGACTCTAAGCATGCTAAGTATGACAAAGCGATCATCTGCCCAAATCCTGGCTGTTGAGTTTGTAAATGAGATGCAGCAGGACACGTGTCCAGTCGAAATGCACAGTGGTACCATCCATGTCCTTTGATTGATCTGAATATCTGATTCTGAAATATAAACACAGATGCGAGATATTAGTCATGAAATACTTACATCAAGTATGGTTGAGAGAAAAATTCTCATGGACCGCAAGACAACATTTTTATTAATCCTAAAACTTAGAGAAGGGTTGTTAATATAGATTTGTATTGGACATCTGATTGTATGTAATATAGAATTTAAATGTATTTATAAATGAATTAAATCTGTTATGTTTTTACACGATTTCTTGTTTTTTATCAGTGGCTAAGAGAAAATCGTTATTTGACGACAAGCCTGTGGAGATACAGGAGCTGACTTACATGATTAAACAGGACATTGGAGGCCTGAATAAACAGATTGCACAACTGCAACAGGTGAATGGAAGAATCCAGTTTTAGCTATTCACTGGCCATCTTTAGCTATAAGTTCCACCCACACTTTGCCCGTGTTGGGATCAATCAATCCCTGAAATCCCTGACTAACAATTTCCAGAAAACTATACAGGTACATGTAAGCTATTAAATATTTTGAAACTAATTTGACGGGGTGCTGTTGCTGCTATTAGTTTCAAAATATTCAACAGCCTACCTGTATAGTTTTTAGGAAATTGTTGTGACAAACTTAGCTCTGTCAGTGCGTCATACATCATTCATGACGTCATTGCTTATGATGTCATGTTACACAGCACAGTTGATTATAATGTCATATGATTGATGGATAATCTGGAACGGTTCATTTGTTGAAGTGGCTCTGATAACGCACAGTACCACCCCAGTAACCTGCATTATCAGCGGGATGTCAAGATTCTTGTCAATCTTGCCTGATTCCTTGATAAATGCCTTGCAACATGGTTTAGCAACAACTTCAACCGTATAATTTTAACCATTTATATTATCATGTTTATTCCGTACACCTGTCATTGTCAAGCTGACCAAAATGGCCTCTGTAGTGTGCTTGTGAAATGTCCATTTGCAGGCTGAGAGAAGACTTGAAAGATTTACTGCTTGAATTCCTGGCTTGATATTTGAGCCAGTCATTCAAGCGGTAAATTTTTTGAAAAATAGTCTTGGCCTGCAAATGGCTATTCAATTCGTTAAGCAGATATTTTGATTAAGATCATTTTTGCCCATTGATATGTAAGGAACCAGAATTGTGAAAAGCTGCTTGAAAAGTAAATGTTTAGGACTTCCTGTTTCTGACTGTTTAACTTTTTTCTAAGCAACGAACATCTTCAGAAATGACACAAAATGACGTTCCAGGTTCTACATGTACGAAGGATTTTAATTGACCTTCGTATTGAACAGATATTTAATGAAACAGAACTGTTCTAGATGCAATGTAAGGATCCTCGAATTACCTTGATGCACTATCATTAGCAATGTAAATTTGGGGATTTTTCAAACACTCGATTTTGAATATTTAGTATGAATCATTGACCTATCTGCATGTGTTAGCTATGCTTGTTGTGCTTGCGCTGGCAGATACAGCAAACAGTTAGGCTTTAGTCATGCCTTCATTCATAACTATTTGTATAAATCTTTGTGGAAGTTTTCATGTCTTGTGAGTTACAGTGTTCATTAGCGCTGCACTGAATATGTATTAATAACCATGACAACCTTTTTAGCATTTCACATTATCCATACCTACATATATGCAGGCAAGACATTGCATTCTTATTTTTAATCATTGTTATACATACTGCTACATTGATTGTTTGCTTTCAGCTGGCCAAGTCCCACAGACATGAGAATGGTAACCATGTTCAAACACACTCCAATTCCGTGGTTGTAGCTTTACAGGTAACATACTCAGATAACCGTTAACCCTATAACACTCATATCAGCCAAAAACGGCTTTTGCAGTTGTCTTTTCAAATGTCCATTTGCAGACCAAAAGAAGACTGTTTTTGAAAATTTACCACTAGAGTGACAATAACCGAGCCAGTCATTCCAGTGGAAAATTTTCAAAAATAGTCTTCTCTTCCTCTGTAAAATGGACATTTTCTATGAGAAAATTGAAATTTTCTTAACAAATTTAAGTGTTAAATGGTTAATCCACACATTTATTGTATGTGAAAATTTGTTTTGTTTAACGCAGTGCTCCAGTTAATCATCATTACCAGTAAAATAGTGACTGGTTCTGATTATTATTTATAAAATTGCCTAGTATCAAATACTGACAACGATACTGCAATACATGTATGTACAGCCTATTTTAAAGGAGCATTTTGGCTGTGTGAAGGTATGAAATGGCAGACACAATATTCGTAATTACATTAACGGTACAAAACCCTTTAACCCTCGAATTTGTTCAAGAAAATTTCAAGTTTCTTATTGAAAATGTCTATTTGCAGACTAAGAGAAGACTATTTTTGAAAATTTACCACTTGAATGATTGGCTCAATTATCAAGCTAGTCATTCCAGTGGTAAATTTTCAAAAATAGTTTTCTCTTGGTCTGCAAATGGACATTTCTCACAACCACTGCAAAAGCCGTTTTTGACTGATATGAGTGTTAAACAGTTAAAGTATCTTTGATGATTGATTTTGCAATCTACATCCTAAAATGAATCTGCTATGAATCAGATAGTACCTATTTTATAACCAGTGCTAGGAGATATCTAGTGCTTTACATCTGTTCTCAGTATGATTTCGTGCATACATGTGTAGGGTTATTTTGTAGGATCTTTCAGAGCAGCATTTCGGCATATTATAATCGGTGAGCTGGTACTGACTAAAACGTTATTTCTATCAGTATGGTACTGGCTGACTGAATTCACTATATCACTGGTTTAACATGTAAAATCTTCACCAGCCAATGTTCTGATTACCCCATTAACACTCAACCTGGCCAAAATGGCTTCTGTATTGGTTTTAAGAAACATCCATTTGAAAACTAAGAGATTATTTTTTCAAATTTACCACTGGAATGCCTGGCTCAATAACTGAGCGATTCCAGTGGTAAATTTCTAAAATAATCTCTTGGTCTGCAAATGAATATTTTCTATGAGAAAATGGTAATTTTCTTGAACAAATTTTAAAGATTAAAGACTTTATTTGAATGTAAACTATTGCTGTAATGGCTTGCAATTAATTTATTTTGATAAATTTTAATGGAATATCTTTTACATCATAAATACTCTCGAACTTGAGCTAATTTGGCTCGTTATTCTAGGTCTACTTTGTCCTACTAATGTCCTACATTTTCTTTCGGCCGGCTTTTAAGCTTGATTTATATGACCAAGGGTTATCTACCTTGGAGTGTGTGAACAGTATATAGTTAATAATAAGCTATGTAATGACACACTGTGTTACCTATTATATTATGTTTTTACAGTTATGCATTATCACCTAACACTTACCACTCTGATGTCAATATTCTCTAGCTTTTACTGTGTCAGTAGCAAAGAAACTGTTGAGAACTGGTGTATATTTTTCAACAAATTTGGTGGAAGATGTTGCTGTCTATGACAGCAACATCTTCCACCAAATTTGTTGAAAAATCAACACAAGTTCATGATTTAATTTAAGGTTTGATTACAAAATTTTGACATTAGAGTGTTAAAGGTTAATGAACATCCATTATTAGACATATTCGTTGTTTTTTTCAGTCAAAATTAGCGACAATGTCGAATAATTTTAAACAAGTTCTTGAAGTCCGGACAGAGGTGAGTGACTATAAACTAAGTTTACTATAATGTGATGTATGCATACAGCATTTTAGCAATGGTTAAGCGGGCAAAACCAGCCTCTGCGGTCATTTTGTGGAATGTACATTTGCAGGCCAAATTTATCACTGGAATGTCTGGCTCGCTAACTCAACCATTGATTCCTGTGGGAAAAAGTCTTCTCTTGGCCTGGAAATGTGCATTTAATAAGCAAATATATGAATTTTCTTGACCAATCTTGCCCATGAAAGGAGTAAATAGCATTCATAATGTGCTCTTCATTTACTATCGAGCAGATCTCAAACTCATTCCTGTAACATACAGTACACCGTAGAAGTAACTTAAGGCATACAGTACAGATCAGAGATAACTTAACATAAAATGCGTCTGCAACACGTACATAGCAGGTCTATTTTAAAATAATTGATGCATCACTTTCCCGTTGTGAACGGTAAAACAACGCGGTGTGAAAGTAAAACGAATGGGTTGGAAACAGTTTGACAACGCATCAGAATTTATTGCACAACGCATTTATGATATTGGTTAGACAAGTCGTTTGAAATCTGATAACGTGAAACGCGTTCATAATTACGCCGCGCTGGTATAACGACATTATGCGCGTCGACCAAGAAGGGCAACCGATTACTCGGGCATACACACATTATGTAATTATACTTTGCCAGGGTACCATAAATTTTTGCGAAATTCCTGTCATGATTTTAGGCGGAGACCTCATTCAATGTTGAATAATTGGCAGTATGTCGCATTATCAGTTCCGATACAGCTGTCTGGTAACGTAAACATTGCATTCTTACAGAACAAAATGAACCCGGTTACTTATTCGCTGCTTAAATTTACCACTAATGAGAAATGCCTCGCGCGACTCTGGCCGATCGATGATTATGCGCAGTCGTAGATTCTCGGAAAAGCGTAGCCGTAATTTGATTGGCTTGCTGGACATCTGACGTCATTATGAATGAGTGAAATTTACTACCGTAGTAAAATTTTGATCACATGTCTCGTTGTCATTCATAATGAATTGATGACGTGATTTATTTTAACCAGTCTCCGAGCAACTCGCAATCAACAATGGCGGAATGCAAAATGTACACGTATTCGCTGTGCCGCTTTTAAAAGCAATAAAGCAATATCTTAACACCCACTTTGACTTTTAAATTAATAAAACAACCAATGTCTGGTTCATGAAATATAGTGAAATAGCTCCCTGACTATTTATAATGTTAAGTTTCACGGGCTTATTAAGGCACTATTTATCATCTAGCTATGTTATTGCTACGTAGAGGGGGTTGGGGGGCGGGTGTGTGTGCAGCGATTGCTCATTTCCTCGGCCTGGTTCCCGAGTGAGGCAGCAACAATGTGTTATACTCAGCTACATTACATTGCAATATAGTGAATCCGAAAGCTACCGAATGTCACAAAAAGAAAATCATTAAATCGTTACGGGCGATTTATTTCCATGAAAAGCCAGTGCGATATCGGTACATGTTACAGCTTTAGGGGCGCATAGTATTTCATAACTAGCCCTGAACTACATGTAGTCTTTTTTCGTTTAGAGCACCGATGGGATATTGCGCTAGTGGACACCAATCTGCTAATTTGTGCGTCATATCAATAAAAACCACACCATCTGCATGTTTTAATAAAAAAGCGTCTACATTAGTCGAGCATTGATACACATAAGCTATATTTTGACATCTTTAATCCATAATTTGGCATTTATTCGCTGTCTGTTCATCGCGAACACAGTTGATGCGTAGAAGTGATAATGAAGTTGCTTACGGACAATTTTCACTAATTTTAATCTATGTCAAATCTCGCCAGTCAGCATGTTTCGCTGCGTTGGATGTTTATAAAAGTTAAATGCGAAACGAACCGATGCTTACGGTTCTTGCACTAGATGCAAAACGTTCAGGGGCGCATTGTTACATTAATTCTCAAGCAGGAATCATGATTTTGTGTTTCGTAATATAATTTTGATTTTTAATATGTCCCGCTGTCTTTTTTAGGAAAACTTTCTCATATTTACCTTTGCCCCTTCTAGGAAATGTAATGTACCGCTAAGTTTGATTGGATCCCAGGTAGTTGGAGCCATGGAGTTGGTATGTACACCGGGTATTACTCAATGCACATACGAATCTTTTAAACGCATTTAAAATCTGGCGTCTGTCCCGTTTTGCTTTTAACAACGCGTTTGGCACTATCTCTTGGGGGACATCAAACAAGTTCAAACGTGCTTATTTACGCATTTAATGCTCATTCTCAACGCATATATTTATTGTTTTAAATGCATACAAAAAATTAACTAGATGCGTTGTGAATGCATTGTGTTTTTAAAACCGATGTGTTGGAAATGGGCCTTCAATGCATCATGCAAACATTTCAGACCCATTCGTACATTAAGTTATCTCTGAGCTGTACTGTACTGTTAAATTGTGTTCAAATTTGTACTAACAAAATGTTTCTGTTTTTGTTTTGGAAATATGTTAAACTATTTCTGAGCTGTACTGTATCAAATGTCTGACACTGAATTGTAAATTTGCTTTTGAAATGATCTTTTTGATTTATCAGATAAGATATAATTTCTCTGTTTTGAGTAAAAATTTACATATATAAATAATAAATACAGCCGCAGTGTTCACTTCTCACCTATGCCCATAGAAACTAAGTAATATTAATGGAGTACATGTATACGCAAGTCTAGATCAATCAAGCCACCAGGAGGAAAGGAAACTACTAGGCTATTAAGATAATACTCACATGGCAAGAATAATCAAGCCTCATGAAGAACTACCAGGCCAAATCAAATCAGAAAAGGATTTCTAAAAGCCAGTACAATTTGATCCACAAAAAAAAGAGTCAGACGACCTACCGGGTAATATAGTTGACTACGTGTAACACTAGCAAGAATACATACAAATAGAGAGGTGAATGAAGCAGTAATGCAAACACATACAAATTTTGATATCTACTTACACCTCAAAGATGATTTTAGAATTCGTAGTACGAGACCATGAGAATCACCCTCTAAGAACCAGCGTGACCAAGCTTCAGAGAGGATCTCAATTCTCAGGTCTGGATACTAAGTATGGAGGAGATGAGAGGAAAGCTAAGAATATATACATCACCCATTCAAACATGTATACAATGTATGTGCAAGTAAGGTTCAACAAAGAGACTGGTATGCATCCTCCTAAAGGTCCTGTGTGACCGTGACTCGGGATGAATATACAACTATGAGAATGAATACATGTAAGTTCTACAAATATGAACACTGGATGCAGTAACTTCCATAACTCAGCTAGTAAGGCCGAATAGGAAACACTTTGGAGTCAAGTGACCAAAACAGCTCGGGGTAACTCAACATTGAAGGCAATTTATAAAACTATTGACATACCAGCTGGTCAAAGTAAACATGTAAAAGGAAATGAACAAAATAGGACAATATTGTAACCTGAACTCCTGAGTGCTGGGGGAAGCCATTAAAACATTTGCTATTAGAATACACCATAAATTTAGAATAAACAATTGTGACGAATCTCCAAGGACCAGTTTTTTCTAGCCTCATGGAGACACATCTAAGGTGCCTCAGTCACAGATTGTATGTGGTCAAGAAGACAATTTACAGAGTGCAAGCTATGGGGACGTGTACAAGTATTTACAAGGAAACATTTCGATCAAGTGAATCTGTTGAATCAGAAGAACTGCTTCCAAGGGTCAGAAGAGGCAAGAAACTTAGAGGAGAACATCATATGTACAACTACCAAAAGTATGTCAACATTGACCATCATCAGATACCAAAGATTCATAAAACTGTGATGAGATTTCATCTTTGGCGCCGACACATTGAAATGGTTAAATTTTTCACCACGGTAACCGAAATTGTATGTACATGCAGGCAAGAAACTGTATTGATATGTTGAACATATGTCAGGTGGCTCTTCTTTCACAGATATGCGCAAAGTCAGACCAGCCCTAGTAGAAGCCACATGTTGAAAGCTGATATTGATATTGCTGAACTCGGACCAATTTTTCACCAACCGCCAGCTCTTCTGACACGTCTGACTTGATTGGTAGTTCTGTGGATGCAGGATGCAGAGTTGAACCAACATCATTCTTTTACTGATGCTGAATGTGCTGGGTATAACTCAAACTGCCCTTCGATGGAGCCTATAACAGGTGGTCGCTCTCTCACTGATAGAGGTGTCAGTAACCTGGTCGTTTGATTCGTTTCTGTGGCGCACGGCACAAACTGCTGCAAGACAGGCCATAGCAAAGATATAAACCTGTAGTCGGGTGGCTCTTCCTTTAATGACGCACGTTTTGTCAGTTGTGGCGGAAACTGATCAACCAAAAGGGCCTGTGGTTGATGAATCAGGGGCAAGTCATGAACAGCATCGGCATTTGATATGGCTGATATAACGTAACCTATGCTGTGTGTCATTGCAGAGGCCGGTGTTGTTGAAGGCATCACAATGGGAGAGCAAAGTTCATGCTCAATGGTGTGGACGGTCGTGTCTCAGAACTGTGGTCCGATACCATGAGCTGCCGACATACGGCAAACTCTACTAAATCTAGAGCCATCAGCAGAATCAATGGTTCCTGATCCATGGCAAGCATAGCCACCTTCCGATTATCCACACCCTGTAGAAAACTCCACCGCAATGCTTTCACGGGCATCATTTGGAGCGATGGGATAGGCATCAACGGTCAAGTCGTCAATCAGTTCGGCGAACTCGACCAAGGAGAAATCACCTTGTATTACCTGCAACATGCGACGTTGACAGCGCATATACTCAAACCAGTCACTGATCTTCATGATGCCCACTTAAGTGGAAATAGTGTGAGCATGGACACCAATGATGCTACTTCGTCCCTCCGTCCTGAGTTCCTTAACTATCAATTTCCAGAAAACTATACCAGTAAGCTGTTGAATATTTTGAAACTAATTTGACTGGATCAAATTAGTTTCAAAATATTCAACAGCATGTTTATTAATAGTAAGGACATGCAATTCATACAACTGGACTAACTTTTGGGGGACTCTGGTGGCCAGTTAACTTGTGCAGAGCTTATTTATGATTTGCATTGAAACAATTCCACTCATAAGTTATTTTATCACAAGTTAGTTTGTCATGTTGCAACTTGGGTGGATAATGTTAAACGGAATCCCTTAGCGTACGTCTCAATTACAAGTCATAACTGGCCACTCGTTTTGGGCAGTATCCTCCAAAAGTTGACAGTAATTGAGTACAAATATGAATTACTGACTTTAGCATAGAATAGAAAGTGTATAATGCAGTATCAATACTCTGATCTATTGTATATATTGTTAATTTTTAAATTTTGCTAACCAATCATTACCATGGCTTAAATGCAGTGTGCAGACAGGGTAACCGTTAGTTATCTGGGGTCAAAAGTCAAGGGCCGTGTACACACTGAGTAACTGTTTGTTACCGTGCATAAATGCAGAGCATACATTAATACAGAAGACTGTATTTATACATAAGTGGTAATCGCGTGTTACCATATGGCAAATGCAACGCAAACACATGGTAATCGCTAGTTACCATGTATCAAATCAATGAAATGCACACTCACGGTCTTAGTCACTCAAGTATCAAGGATGCCTAACAATGTTAGGTAACTAGGACATAGGATCGTTAACCAGGACATAGGATATAAGTGCAGGAGCTTCAATCCTATGTCCTTTTATGCCAAAATAAATATGTAATTCATATCCATATGTTGTGTTATCTGTGCATGTGTTAACAATGCTTAGTCATGTTAGGCCGTCATCAAGTAAGCGTTCGTGACAAACTTAGCTAAGTCATTGATTATGACATCATCCTACACGTACATAGTTGATTATGATGTCAAATGATTGATGGATAAACTGCAAAGGTTCATTGGTTGAAGTGGCTCTGATAACGCAAGTCCAGTCAAATTGGTTTTAAAATATTCAACATCATGTTTATTAAATACTAAAGACATACAATTCATACAAGAAGGCTTAGTCCATCATCAATTAAGAGTGTTGGGGAACTTATTTACACCATTCGTGACGTCATTGATTATTACATCATCCTACATGTCACGTAGTTGATTATGATGTCATATGATTGATAGGTAAACTGGAATGGTCCATTGGCTGACCTTATTGGAACTAAACTTGTATGCATGGTTGGCTATACTGTTTGTAATCAGCATGATGGCATTGATATCACAAGGTCAAGGTCACTAACCTATAAGGAGGACCGGCGAGACATTTAAGTCCACAGATTTCCTGTTTATATTTATATATTTTCATAACTAACTGATTTTATCTTATAATTGTAGAACCTGAAACAGCAGAAATCTCGCAGAGATCAATTTTCAACGCAGTCTTCAGTTTCTACCTCATTACCACCATCGGCCTTACAGGGACATAGTGAGTATTCTCCCCTGATTTTTCATGTCTTACAAATCATTATTAATCCTACAATTTTGTCTCTCGCTACTAATCTTGATACTATTGAGCAAATATTGTACGGAAATTTTTATACAACCATTTAATGTATAGACGATAGAATTTCAGTTCATAGAATATTTGTCATGGGTTTTGTTAGGTTGATTAAAAACCAGTGGTAGTAACTTTCAAATCAAATGTATCGCCGCTTTGCAATGCGTTCTCCACGATACAATTAAACAAATTTCTAGTTTGATTTTTTTTATCCCCCCCCCCACCGTCCATCTTTCCCCGTCTTGTCAACGCAACTCGTCGTAGAGGGCTCAATGGATTAACTTAAAATTTTCTCCTCATTATCAGTGTCATGTGCAGATGCTTTTCTTGTGGGCAAAAAATTGTTCATTACAGAGTTATCCCCTTTTAAATACATGTATCTTAAAGCTGATACATAAACTGCATTGCCAGTCATTTCTTGTCAACGCAACTCCTCCTACAGTTTAGCTCTGATTCTTTTGAAACTTGGTAGGTGTTATCATTACCACCTGAAGGTGTGCATGTACAATCCGTATACCTGTACATCCATCCACCTGTCCAAAATGTATGTATGTCAGTCTGTCGGTCCATCCATCTCTGACAATCATTTCTTGTCAACGCAACTCCTAGAGGTCTCAAAGGATTTGCTTAAAATTTTGTCCACATTATCAGTACCATGTGCAGATGTGCAGTACTTTTTTTTGCGCCTAAAAACTTATTCATTACAGAGTTATCACCCTTTAAATATCATTTCTTGTCAACGCAACTCCATCTACAGTTTAGCTGCAATTGTTTTGAAACTTGGTAAGTGTAATTATTACGACATGAAGATGTGTATGTGCTATCCAGACACTTGTACATCCATCCGTCTGTCCCAAATGTATGTTTGTCTGTCAGTCCATCCTTGTCAACGCAACTCCTCCTACAGTTGAGTTACAATTCTTTTGAAATGTGGTAACTCTAGTCATTACCATCTGAAGATGTGTATGTGCTTTTTCGCGGCCAGAAAATTATTAATTACACAGTTATCCCCCTTTAAATACCTTTAAGCTGATACATAAACTGCAATATCAATCACTTCTTGTCAACACAACTCCCACAATTTATCTGTAATTCTTTTGAAACTTGAAGATGTGCATGTGCTATCCATGCTATGATTCCATTTTGAAGAAATTCATCCATATTTTCCTGAGTTATTTCCCTTGAAAAACTTAAAATTCACCAAAATTCTCTTGTCCGAGCATAATAATTGAACGGAATTGAACCTGCGCTTACAAATCTTTCTGTAAGGCGAGATGCAGTGTCACTATTTAATTTTTCATTTATTTGGTTTTTCTAAAATATTGTATTAACGTTACATATATGTCCACTCTTGATGTATGTTTATCTGAAATGTTTGAATCCAGAGGGATATACCGTCTTCTGATGGCTCTGGTCTATAGTAAGTAAGAAATGCAAGCCATACATGTATGTCATAGTGCTAGTTTTAGGCAGCAACAACCTCCTGTCTAATTCATTACAAAATATTCAACAGCATCCATGTAGGATTGCTATAATTTTGAGGCTTGAGGATATCTTTCATAATATAGTTTATTATGCACATGTCAACTAATCATGTTGGTTGTTTTTTTTAATTCGTCTAGATGGCTCTGTGTTGTTGCAAGATGAAGCCAATCACTTAGAGGCAGGAGGGCATGTATCTGTAAACATGGATAGTATGCAACCGGGTCATCACCAACAGTTACAGCTTATAGATGAACAGGTGTGTGTGCATGTGTGTGTGTGTGTGTGTGTGTGTGTGTGTGTGTGTGTGTGTGTGTGTGTGTGTGTGTGCATGTGTGTGTGTGTGTGTGTGCATGCGGTTTTTAAACATTGTTAATAACTGTGATTATAGGAATGAATGTGAGATCCTATAGCTGGATTCATTTCCTATTCAATTCTCACGCTTTGTCAGGAGCTAATTCTAATAACTGGATTAATTTTTCATGCAATTGTCATTCTAAGTTTACCTCAGCTAGAACCAGGTAATTTGCATGCCCAAGTTCACTTTAACACTACCACTTAAGCTGGTGAAAAATGGTTTCTGCAGTGGTCTTAAGAAATGTCCATTTGCAGACCAAAAGATGTCTACTTTTGGAAGTTTACAACTGGAATGACTGGCTCCAAAACCGAGCCAGTCATTCCAGTGATAAATTAAAAAAAATAATCTCTTGGTCTGGAAATGGATATTTTTAATGAGAAAATTGTGATTTTCTTGACAAATACAAGGATTTAAGTGTCTATCACATGACGCATATAATTTGACATCAATAGATCATATATATATATATATATATATATATATATATATATATATATATATATATATATATATATATATATATATATAACAGAAATCTGTTCATCTAATGGGACATAATCACACTAATTTATGTGTACAACCGATGTCTCCTAAGACAAGATTTTCTCCCTTTCACGATAATTGCTATTGAAAATGAGCGACATATGTGGGATTTCACATACAACTCTTCGAAAACAAATTTGAGTACATCAGTCTGTTTAGTAAATAAATATACATTTACAAGTGCAATTGGCAGGAAATCCTACCCTAGATTTTGAAATATTGCGAATGCTAAAGACATTGCTTTCTACTTCGAATAATACTTACCAGATGTACTATTATGATAATGTCTATTATCCAGTCTAGCTCAAAATAAACAATTAAAAACTCCTCACTCTCCTGGTCCTGCCCATACTGTGTCCGGGAATTACCATAGCCCCAGGTACCGAGTCAATTCCCAATCACAGACAGATTCGTGTATTTTGCTGACTTGTTAAGGCGCATGTTTTTCTAAGCTCAATTTAAGCTAACTCTAGCATATTTAAGCGTACTTTCGTGTTTTCATCGCTGGCCTCATGGAAGGAAAGGGAAAGTCATCACAGGGGCAGGTTGTATCAATCTAGAATTTATACATTCGTGCCGTAATGACTGATTAAAATTTTGTTAAATTGGCACATTGTTTTAAAATGGTAGCAATTGTTGGAGTCGCTCCGTTACCCGTTAACTGTTTAGCCTTATCCGGGTACTCTTTTAATTTCTCTTGCGACTCGGTTCCTTCCAAGATGGATGCGCCCGTAGCCAAGATGGCGGCACCCATGATTAACGTTTTGTTTTGTCCTTTTCTAGACACCACTGCGTGGCTTGAGCGAAGTGCAAGGTTGGGAGTCCTTGCGATGTTTGTGCTAAGTGGTCATCGGAGTTGGTGGCAGAGTTTGATCGTGATCGGCGTGCGCGTTTGGAGAGGATTGCGAGGGACAAGGCGGCCAAAGTGGATCAGGCATCCGTTAACGGTCTGGAAGAAGGTCTGAATGAGCGCATGGACTTAGCATTGGGTGTATGGGTGGCCCAATTCAAGGCGATGTGCGACTCTTTCCAGTCCACGGTTCCGGTGATGCTGGCTGGTGCAAGGCAACCTATTGGTGGTCCGGCCATTTCTGTGGAGGAACGAGCACCTGTCCTTCCTCCTGCTTTGGCTCAAGAGCTGACGGCGGAGGAAGAAGATCTTCTGATGGAAGATTCTGGCATGCCGTATCTTTCGCATATGGCAGGACCGAGTTCGTCCCAAGGGTCTCCCTCGGGTTTTGTATGGGTCTGCCAGCAGGGTGGTCAGCATCTCGGCGGCAGTAAGCACGGCTCCTCTCGGAGTTCCGTCGCCTGCCGTGGTAAAGGCAGCTGTAGTCCCGGCTCCCGTGCTGGAGCCGATGGACTGCGGTGAATCCATGTCTGGCAATTCACTGGATACAGGAGCCGCAAGTAGTCGGGCTATGGACTCAGTTCATGTTGAAAGACGTGTAGTCCATGGTTCTCAGCATGGGTCGTCAGTGGCCTACTCATCCAAGGGTCAGAAGGAGGATGAGAATGGTAGTCCGTTAATGGGCGAATCCTCATTTCACTTCAAGAGTATACTTACCTCCCTAATACTTTTGATATTGCTAAATATTGGCTTTCACTCAATAAACACTCAGATTTAAAACAGTTAGGTGCCCCTACTGGGCAGGGAGTCAGAGCGTAGTCTGGCGGATGCCAGCCCCACCTCCGCGCATGCGCAGACTAGCACTTCCTCTTTGCTAGATTATTGGCAGAGAGATCACACATGTCTTTTTGTGCAAAAGCTTTTTCTTATTCTTAAACTGTTTAAGTGGGGTTATTTGGAGTGATAGTCACTTTTTTGGATGGCAGGAAGGAACACTTCGCCAAAGGAGGACTTAGGACCTTTAAATCAGGTGACTTCTAGTAAAATTAGCGAGTTTTCTTCCCGGTGTATTGTGTTTCCGGGACTCGCGTTTACCGTGATAAGCGCCTTGGTTAGTTGGTTTATGTCAACTCGGTGCTACCTAAGGCTAATTTCTCTTTCTGTTTATGTCCACAGGTCTGTATGACGCTAGGTGGTGACATCACAGCAGCAGAGAGTTAGTTTTCTCTCCACCATGGTTCCATTTCCTACTAATACTGTTAGGTTATCTAACCAAATGAAAAATTATGTCCAGTGAGTTGGAGGCCTAGTATAAAGGTCTTCTCACTTTGCCCTCTTGATCCAATTCCTTCCCCATGAGGTGGAGAGAGTTAAGAGGCGTGCAGATGGTGGAGTTCTCCAGTTCGTCACGTTGGATGGTTTGTCTATACAAAGTGTCAGGTATCTGGTTATTGATAATGTGGTGATGTTAATTATAGTAAACAAGCAAAGGGAGATAATTAACATTTTTGCCAGAAAAGAGTTATCTATATGTATCTGATGGTTGTGTAGTCGACGTATCCATTCAGCATACAATTCGTCCTTGCACTTGGATGTTTTGTTGGGATCGAATTTTTCCTGTCACGGGATTAATGACGTCATAATCAGCCTGGCTATGTATTTATCAGCAATTCAAGTCGCTATGCTGGTTTCTGATGTATATTGATCTTTATGATCGTTTTCCTTCTCTTTGAGTTGGTTTGAGTGTTTAAGCTTAACTAGTTTGCTCATACTCCTTGTCCTTTGCCCTGTTTCAGGGACCGGGTTGCGCGTCCTGTGGACGTTTTCTACATGAAAAGTTCTGGCCTCATCTGTGCTATCAATGTAGCCCTTGTGGTCCCTTGGTTAATTGTGACATATGTAAGCACTGGGGGGGGCGAGTTAATGTCCGAATTCTTGTGCTGCTTACAGGCGACGGACAAGGTGGTAGAGGAGGAGAAGAAGAAGAAGCGGAAACGAGAGGTTGTAAGTAGGAAGGGTAAGGGGAAGGTCTCGTCCGCGGTGGATATGGAGGCCTTCCGGACCGAGATGTTGGGAGAGATGAAGAGGACAATAAAGGATTTGGTTCCAGGGTTGATTCGTGGCATGCTTCCTGGACCAAATCCTTTACTGTCCTCATCATCGGCTTCGGAGCAGGTAATCCCCGCCTCTGGATCGGTTTTCCTTAGACCGCTTCCGTTGTTCGACGATTCAGAGGTGGCCCCATTAGAGGGGGCGTTCCACGACCCTGGCAGCAGGCTTATTGCCGCGCCGAGAGGGGACCGTGGACGGTTGTCGCTGGAACCCGCGGGCTGCTTATCAGTCCAGGGGTATCCGCACGCCGCGGTGGCCAGTACCTCCTATGGCACCGTTCCTGGTCAGCCCGGGTTAGCTCTCTTTGCTGACCCGGGGTCTAATCTTTCTGACCAGGGTGATGAGGATTACCTGCTAGGGTCGCCGTCTGACGACGTGGACATGGATGAAGACGTTTGTGCACCCCTCGCGGGGAATACAGGCGGCTTCTTCCACGGTTTTACTCACCCTGGAGTAAAGTCCGCGGCTCAGGTGGTGGCCCAGGGCGCTGCTGATGGCCAGCGGTACCGCATACCTCGGCTTGCCGAGGGTGTTGCTGGTGCTGGCCGGGCCCGTGGTGGGGCGGTATATACCCCGCGCTCTGCTACGGTGCCTGCTCCTGGTCAAACCAGTGATATTGTCATGCCGGTGCTATCAGGCCCGCATGTTTTCCCTGGCTTGCCAGGTGTATCAGCGTACCCGCCGTCAAGCTCTACTGCTTGCGCTCAGGAGGAAGACGAAGGACCCCGTCTTGTAGAGCGCTCGCAGTTAGCCACGGAGGAGGATTGGTCAGCTTGAGTGGTTAGCTGGGAAACCGACTGCTAACGCTATGCCTTCTCTGCCGCTGGCGGAGCATGTCGTTGACATGTTCAAGGCGGCGGAGTCATCCATTAACTCGAGTGGACGTCTCGCGAAGGCCCCTCGCGAGGTGGCCAAGCGTTGTCGCATCGTGCCCCTGGATTACCAGCGGTACGGTGTGGTACCCAAGCCCAGCGTGGATGACCGCGCGGCTTTGGGTGAGGATGCGCGGCCAGGCTCCCGTTCTGACACGGGGGTCTTGTGTTCGAACGCGTTGCGTTCGGCGAATACCGCGTTGCGTGATGCGGAGGAGAGTGGGAGGGCTTCGATTGCCGCTCTGTCCCACGTCTCCCAGCTGTTACAGGGGGTAGTAACGGCATCCGCATCGCGCCAGCCAAGCCCGGTCACGGTCCAGCGAGCCATCCAGGATGGTATTAACCTGGCGCTGGACTGTATGACTCGGGCGGTGACCAGGAGTGTCCGGGCAAGACGCACGTTTGCCCTGGACAATCTGTGCCCGTCTCAGGACCTGTACAATAGGCTACTCCGTACGCCTATGACGGGTCCTGGTCTTTTTGGAGGTGAGGGATGTCGCCACCTCCAGGAGACGGTCACCCTGGTGAATAACCAGAGGGCGCTGCGCGAGCAGTTTGAAGTGCTGCGTCGTGCTAACGTTCGCGCCGCGGCCCCTGCGTATCGTCCCCTGCAGGCTCGAGGTGGTGCTGGCCAAGTCAGAGGCCAGCCACCGTCGCAGCGTCGGCCTCGGCCGCGTGCGGTTCGGCCAGCAGCGAGGGGGGCGCAGGTTCCTCAGGCGCCGTCAGCCAGGCAGCCGCCCGCGCACCAAGGTGCGCGCGGGGCGGGGCGGGGTGCGCGAGGATCTGGGCGTGGTTATCGGTCCTGACAGGACGCTTACCGCGGTAAGAACCACTCCGGTGTGTATGGCGACGGAGACAGTGCCGCTCTTGCATGCCTTGTGTCCACCGCGGTCCCTAGGTGGACCGGTGGGAGGCCGGCTAGCCGACCACATGCAAGAGTGGGAACGGTTAACTCAGGACCGTTTAGTCTTGCGATGGCTTTCCGTCGGGTATCATCCAGAGTGGATGACAGGCCCGCCGTCGCGACTGTCTCTAGTGCCAGTCTGGACTCCCATTCCGAGAGATCCAGAGCAAAGGTTGTGTATCGAGGAGGAGATAAATTCCATCGTACAAAAAGGAGCTATTCAGCCGGCACAAAGGTGTCCGGGCTTCTATTCAACCCTGTTCTTAGTAACAAAAAGCACCGGAGGGTGGAGACCGATTCTCAACCTCAAGCCATTGAACAAGTTCATCGAGACGCCCAGTTTCAAGATGGAAACGGTGCGCTCGGTGTTGGCGGGGTTGGAGAGGGGGATGTGGACGGCGTCGATAGATTTGAAGGACGCTTATTTCCACATCCCCATCCACGGGAGTTTCTGTCGCTTCCTGAGATTTGCATTCCAGGGCAGACAGTGGGAATTCAGGGTGTTGCCCTTCGGAATTTCCACGGCTCCTCGGGTTTTCACCCGTGTGGTTCTTGCGATCACAGCATACCTCCGCAGGAGAAGCATAGCAGTCCACACGTACATAGACGACTGGCTGTTGAAAGCGCACACCCGGGAAAGTTTGTCGGCCAATCTGGAGATTGTTTTGAAAACTCTCACAGACTTAGGCTGGATGATCAATTTCCCAAAATCAGAGCTGACTCCATCCCAGAAGTTTGTTTACCTGGGGATGTTCTTCGATCTAGAGACAGGATATGTTTATCCTACTCAGGAGAGAGTTCAGAAACTCATCTCATTAATTCAGTCAGTGTGCGACAGTCGTCATGTCCTGGCACGGGTTTACTTGAGAATGCTGGGGTTGATGGTTTCATTGGAACCAGTCATTCCTCAGGCCGCCTTACGCAGGCGGCCGATCCAGTTATTTCTCATGACACAATGGACCCAGAGTACAGGTTCGCTGGACTCGAATGTGTCAGTGTTGGCGCCTCTCATTCACCACCTGCAATGGTGGTTGAATACAGAGAATCTCTTGCCGGGGGTTTTGCTAACCCCTCCCCACCCTCAGGTGACTGTGTATACAGATGCATCGATGGAGGGCTGGGGAGCTTGCCTGGAAGAGTCCACGATATCAGGGCTTTGGAATCTGGAACAGTCAAAGGAACATATAAATCTACTGGAGCTAAGAGCAGTAGTCCTGGGCCTGGAACATTTCTTACAGAAAGTTCAGGGCAAGATTGTTCTTATTCGTTCAGACAACTCAACAGTTGTGACTTACATAAACCGCCAGGGCGGAACGAAGTCGCCCAGTCTCTGTATGATGACATGGAAACTGCTTTGTTGGTGTCTGGATCACCAGATTACCTTGAAAGCAGTTCATATTCCGGGAAGGTTAAACCTGCTAGCAGACTCATTGAGCCGAAGGATGAGTGTTTTACCCACGGAATGGCAACTAAATCAATGTGTGGCGGATCGTCTGTTCGACCATTGGGGGAAACCCAACATCGATTTGTTCGCAACGAAGAAGAATGCGAAGATGACGACGTACGTCTCTCCGATTCCGGATCCAAGCGCTTTCGCAACAGATGCGTTAGCTATCAGCTGGGGGAGAATGTATGCATACGCATTCCCTCCAGCAATCCTGATTCCAAAAATTCTTCAGAAAATCAGACAGGAGGAATGCCAAGTGCTTCTGATCGCCCCGGATTGGCCAAGCCGATCATGGTATACGGATCTGCTGGACCTTCTGGTCTGCAATCCGGTTCCTCTGCCTCTGATGGACGATATTATCTTCCAGGGCAAGGCCCTTCACAACAATCCGTCAATGTTCAGATTGACTGCGTGGATGTTGTCAAGGAATCTAGAATTAAGGAGGGCTTTTCTGAGCAAGCAGCCATGTTTATGGCCAAAGCCAGGAGGGGGTCAACCTCCAGAGCATATAATTATAAAATCAACAGATTTGCAGAATGGTGCTCAAAAAGATGTATTGATCCAATGGATTCATCTATTCAAGTAGTAGCTGATTTCCTCTGTCACCTCTATGATGCCTATAGCCTCAAGCCTAACTCTATTGCTGGTTATAAATCAGCATTAATGTCTGTTATTCCTTGCTTGGCTAAGAGGGGAAGTGATGAAGTAAATACATTAAATGTATTAATTAAAGGCATGGGCAATCTAAGACCAAGGAATCCACCTGTGATTCCGTCTTGGAGTTTATCGCTAGTGCTTCAAGTACTAGGTGATAAGCCTTTTGAACCACTTAGTTCCATTTCTATGAAACTATTAACACTGAAGACTGTGTTTTTAATTGCTGCGGCCTCGGCTAGGCATAGGAGTGAAATTCATGCCTTATCAGCCGAGGATGACCGTTTTGTGGTTTCAGGGGAAGGCCTTAAGCTGCTACCTAGGATTAATTTCTTGGCTAAAAATCAGTCGTTGAAATATCCAGGTCAACCTATTATTTTGCCTGCTTTAACTAGATATGATCCTAATTCTAAAGCATGGTGTCCCGTCCGGGCGCTGCGCCGGTACAAACAACGTACGGCGGAGTGGCGCACCGACCAGTCAGCGTTATGGTTGTCATATATTGAACCCCATGGCAGGGCTTCTAAGGACACCATTTCCAGGTGGATTGTGGAATGCATTCAGTTTTGCCATAAATCCGCCACCGGGAAGCAGGTTGACGTGGCCAAGGCTCACAGTGTCCGCGGCGTAGTGACATCCACGGCCCTATTTAATGGGGTCCCTGTGGATGATATTATGTCGGTGGCTCAGTGGCACTGTGAGTCAAGTTTTACAGACCATTATCTCCGTGACACCTCTAATCCTCTCGCCTTGTCGATTTTGAAAAAATAACTCGGTTTATATTTTTTGAGGAGGTTTTTTCCTCATTACTTATATATTTCACAATTAATTTATGGAAACACCCACTTTTTTGGGCCTGCATCAGTCTTTACCAATGGGAAGATGATGTCAGCAGCCATTTTCAACAAGGTCAGTCTTGTTCATGTGTTGTCCGTTGTTGATTGTATTGTCACGATTACCCGTTATTAATATGGTGATGGTTTGTGTATTTGTGTGGTTCATTGTTGAGAGTTACGAAAATGGAGTTTTTTCGTCTCTGTCCTGTAGTACATGGCACTTGTACGTAGAGAGCGTATAGGACATTGAGGTCAGGCGACTCTTCCTCCCAGGAAGGAGGGGGGGGGGGGGGAGCGCATGTGACATTCGGTCATCTCTCATACATCGGTAGTGTTATCCGATGGTTAGTCAAAACCTGACTGTTTTTTCTTACAGTTTCAGAAGTTTAAGTGCCTTAAACGCAGAAAAGCGTATAGGGATGAGCTGGTCTTTTGACCTCGCCTCCCTCCCGCCAGATTCACTTTCGAATTCTGGCAATATCAAAAGTATTAGGGAGGTAAGTATACTCTTGAAGTGAAATAAACGAAATCTAGGATTTCTTTTTTCACGAGAGAGTTGATACTTACCTCCCTAGATACGGACCCGGCCTCTCCACCCCACAGAGGCTCGGTCTTCAGGCTCTTAATAGTTGCATGTGTGTCAGCCAATAATCTAGTCAGAGGAAGTGCTAGTCTGCGCATGCGCGGAGGTGGGGCTGGCATCCGCCAGACTACGCTCTGACTCCCTGCCCAGTAGGGGCACCTAACTGTTTTAAATCTGAGTGTTTATTGAGTGAAAGCCAATATTTAGCAATATCAAAAGTATTAGGGAGGTAAGTATCAACTCTCTCGTGAAAAAAGAAATCCTAGATTTCGTTTATTCTGCACCGAAGCTTAATGGGTGGAGGTCCTTGGATGGATGTCCGACCGTCTCAGGTTGGCATTGGATCAAGGATCTCAGCGCGATCCGGCGATGGAGCGGATGTCAGAGCGAGCGGCTAGCGCTCTGTCAAGTGGCTCTTCGGCCATGCAGATGTTCCCCTTGGACACGCAGACTTCCGACATGTTGGAAGTTGCGGCGTATCATCTGGTTCAGCCAGATTATTCGCTGCTCAAGGCCCCTAAGGGGATAAGGAGTAGGGTCGGCTTTCCAGAGCAGGCCTACCATTAATATGCCCGGCTTCCTCGGCTTTCCATTGGGGAGAGAGAGGCATTGAATAGGCCTTTGGCTGGTAAATCTAAGGGTCGTTCTCGTCCCTTGGTTTTCCAGGCCAATAAGGATCCTTTTAATGAGTTAACTCTCATTGAGGATGCGGTGAGAGCGGCCATGGCTGCACTCTCACACGGTTGTACCATCCTACAGGGTATGCTGACCTGCATGGCGGAAGGTGGGGAAGTGCCAGAGGTTGCTCCCGGAGTTGTCCGGGACACCATGCGCTTATCCCAGGATTGCCTGGCCAGGGTGATCACTAGATCATTGGCGGAACGGAGGAGAATGAGTCGATTGCATAGAACCAGGACCTGAGATGATGGCTGCGTTGTTTTCTGCGCCCTTCATTGGTCCAGGCTTGTTCGGCGGCTCGGCACGGCAAGCCTTATCCAAGGTTGCGTCAGTGGTCGCAGAGCAAGAAGTAGTCGGCAAGTCGTGGAAGTCGACGAAGAGGACTCGGCCGCAGCAGTCCTATAAGCAGCATCGGCAGGAGCAACAGAGGCAGCGCCAGAGATTTCTCTTCCGTCCTTCTGGCCATGATGCTCATTGGGAATCCGGATCACAGGGACCGGGCCGTTCATCCTCATACAAGTCTTCTAGTAAGAGGCCGTATGAGGAGGACAGGAAGGGTGGCGGTTCATGTCGCGGCGGCTATCGTAAGGATGGCCGTGGCGGCGATCCCGTACCGTCATATTCCAAGAAACTGCGGGGTGGCCGTAGAGGACGGTCCTGACGTGTTTCGGGCGGGATCCGTTCCGGTGATGTCAGGAATGAAGGGAGTAGAGAATCTTCACCCAAGTGAATTAGTCTATCACAGATGCGTCGACGACGGGTTGGGGAGCGGTATTGGACAATCAGTCAGTGTCAGGGGAATGGGATCGGACCAATGCTCAGAAACACATCAATGATCTCGAATTATTAGCGGTGGCATTAGCACTTCGAAAATTCGAGAGCTTAATCCGAGATAAGATTGTCCTAGTAAGGACAGACAACTCAACAGTGGTGTCTTATTTGAACCACCAGTGCGGGACATGATCACCGGAGTTGTGTATGATGATTTGGAACCTTCTGCTGTGGTGCCAAGAGAGGAATATTATTCTTCGGGCAGCACACATTCCAGGAAGATTAAACATCCTAGCGGATGCTCTCAGTCGAAGGACGTTTTCTCGTCCGACGGAATGGCAGCTCAACCAATCGGTAGTGGAGGTTCTATTCAAACATTGGGGCAAGCCAAATGTGGATCTATTTGCAATGAAACAAAATGCAAAGATGGTCACATACGTGTCACCGATCCCGGACCCGCTAGCCTTAGCAGTAGATGCACTGGTGGGAAGTTGGAAAGGAATGTATGCTTATGCGTGTCCTCCAACGATTCTCATCCCGAAAGTTCAAGCAAAGATAAGAGAGGGCATATGCCAAGTGCTACTGATCGCCCCTCATTGGCCAGGCCGATCATGGTTTACAGATCTGCTGGCCCTTCTGATTTGCAATCCAATCCCTCTTCCAGACACAAGAGATCTGATCTCTCAGAACAAGGGTCTGTATCTCCACAACAGACCGGAAATGTTCAAATTGATGTTCATGGATGTTATCAAGCAGCATGGATGTTATCAAGCAGCGGGCAATTAAGGGTGGCTTTTCTGAGCAAGCAGCGAAGTTTGTCGCTTCAGCAAGAAGGTCAACCACCAAGACATATAATTATAGAATCAACAAACTTGCAGAGTGGTGTAAGGAAAGAGATATTGATCCCTTTTCTGCATCTGTTCACCACGTAGCAGATTTTATCTGTCATCTATACGAAGTTGACAAACTTGTACCTTCAACCCTAGCAGCATATAAGTCTGCATTAGCTTCAGTCGTTCCCAGTCTGGCCATTGTAGGAGTGGAGAATGACACTTTAAATGAAGTTATTAAAGGAATGAGCAATTTGCGACCTAGACAGCCAATTTCTATCCCAGCATGGAATCTATCTCTTGTTCTACAAGTTTTAGGGCATGTTCCCTTTGAACCAATTAGATCTACAGATATTAAACTGTTAACTATTAAATCGGTTTTCTTGGTTGCAGCAGCGTCGGCGAAAAGGAGAAGCGAAATACATGCGCTTTCTGCCGAACAAGACCGTTTTGTCATCACGGGTGAAGGTTTAAGACTACTTCCACGTCTTTGTTTCCTGGCAAAGAATCAGTTACTTAAATATCCAGGACAGCCGATCAATTTGCCAAATTTAATTAGACATGACCCAAACTCTTCTTCTTGGTGTCCTGTCAGATGTCTGAAAATGTATAAGAAACGTACTGAGGAGTGGAGAAATGACCCGAAATCTCTGTGGTTATGTTTCAAAGCTCCTCATTTGCGCGCCTCGAAAGACACCATTTCTCGTTGGATAGTCGATGCTATTCAGATGTCGCACAAAATGACTACAGGAAAGCAGATTGATCGTGCGGACGCCCACCAGGTCCGAGTACTAGCAGCAGCATCGGCCCTTTATAAGGGTGTCTCATTACAGGAGGTGATGTCTGTAGCACAATGGCATGCCGAGTCATCATTCACTGATTTCTACCTTCGCAATATCTCCAGAGCACTTAATCCGGTAGCCGTGGCCAATTTATCGAATCTTAACTAAAGCCACATCCAACCACTATTTCGCACACATCGCAAGGTTCTTCCACATGCACTGAACAATGGTTATGCACATGATCCGAGAATGACCGTGGATTTGGCGACGCTCATGTGATGAACAAGAAAGGCCAAGCACTCAAAAGGATGAGTGTTTACCTTAATTAAGTGACTAATATTAGTTTACTTACAGTCGATTTACCAGACTGACTAAGTAAATAGTCTGGTTCAAGAGTATCTTATTCTTTGCAACAGACATTAGACTCATTCCAATTTGAAAATCTAATCGATATACTGAGTTTTTTCAAAATTAGAAGTTGTAGTAGCTTCTTTGCACTCTACTGGACTGCCCTAGCGGAGACTTGGGGCTGACACGGGTCTGGTGGGTGTTGCTTTCCCTTTTTGACAGCCCTCTGGAATTTATGGGGACAAATAAGGGGGGGGGGGCCGCGGTCTAGACCATGGAAGTTTAGCACTCTATGGGTCAGATGGCGGAACCCAAGCGTATGTCAGGGTTCTAGTCTCGTCTCAACCTTCTCTGTCGGATGGTAGTTGAGAGCTGGTTCGAGCCTCACCTCCTCCCACCGGATGTTCTTGGCTGTCGAAATCGGGAGTTTATCATAATAGTACATCTGGTAAGTATTATTCGAAGTAGAATAAAAAAAGCATCCACTTTTGTTTTTACAAGAATTGTTAATACTTAACAGATGTACTATGGCCCTGCCTCAGCCACCCCGCTGAGGTGAGGCTGAGATGCTTACGCTATTTGTCAAGGCAAATATAAAATGAATTGGGAATTGACTCGGTACCTGGGGCTATGGTAATTCCCGGACACAGTATGGGCAGGACCAGGAGGGTGCAGAGTTTTTAATTGTTTATTTTGAGCTAGACTGGATAATAGACATTATCATAATAGTACATCTGGTAAGTATTAACAATTCTCGTAGAAACAAAAGTGGATGCTTTTTTGATGCGGTGTGTACCTTGCTTACTATTGCTTCCCATGGGGGGGGGGGGTTGGCTGAGTGACCACAACACTAGTGATATCAATGCAGTAAGAACAACAATGGAGGATTACAGTTTATCCATCAATTATATCTAACATCTTAATCAACTAACTACGTGACATGTAGGATGATGTCATAATCAATTATGTCATGAATGACGTAGTAAGTCTATAACGAACGCTTACTTGATGACGGACTAAACGTTGTACGAATTGTATATCTTTACTATTTAATAAACATTCTGTTGAATATTTTAAAACTAATTTGACTAGCCGCTGTTGCTGATCAATCCCAACACGGGCGAAGCATGGATGGATCTTAGCTAGAGATGGGGGGGGGGGGTGTTTGTGGATGGGGTGGTGGTGCAAAGGATGCAATAACTGGATTCCTCCATCGGTAGGACTGAAAACAGTGAAATCAGAATTTGTGTCTTAGGAATTCTCAAATTTGTGTTTTTCGCTTCATTATTAGTGTATGTGCTTTGTCATTACTTATATGTGTAAAATAAATGCATATCAAAATTATGTGAGTATATACACTTTAAATATGCAAGTTTGCTTCCCATAGCTGATAATGTAAATTAGACAAACAAAATGGTAGATTTTTAAACCCAAAACCAGTCTGCATCTACCAGCTCATGTTGAATATAACTCGTATTAACATTTTCATGGTCAAAATTTGTCAGGAACATCAAAATATTTGCTCTTTGAAGTGTCATTTGCAGGCTCATTTATTGAGCCAGGCATTTCATTGGTCAATTTTCATAAGTAGCCTTCTATTTTCCTGCAAATGGGCATTCCTCAATACCACGTCAGACGCTGGTCTTTTGGTCGACTTGACCATTAAAAGGTTAAATTTAGACTAGATTATCACAGGGCTAATCAGTCCATACAGTATATGCCTCATTCTAACCATGCCTATGTTTACTTTGCAGGATTCATACATACAGAGTCGAGCGGAGACGATGCAGAATATAGAATCGACAATAGTTGAATTAGGTGGTATATTTACCCAGCTAGCGCATATGGTAAAGGAACAGGAGGAAATGGTCCAGAGGTAAGCTTTGAATCTGACCACAGATTAACCCTTTAATCCTTGACATTCCAGCGTGTCTATTTCAAGAAACTCATACAGGAAAGGTGTTGAATATTTTGAAACTAACAGCTGCAACAACTTCCAGTAAAATTAGTTTCAAAATATTTAGCAGAAAAAATTCCTTATATGATAGAGAATTTGTCATAGTTTCTGGTCTTTGAGAATTAAGCCTGCTGCAGATTACCTGTTAATCACAGAAGCCAGCAAAAACACTTTTGCGATGTTCTTGAGAAATGTTTATTTGCAGGCCAAGAGAAGAATGTTTTTTAAGTTACAGCTGGAATGCCTGGCTCGATAGCCTGACATGTCATTCCAATGATAGTGTCAAAGATAATCTTATCTTGGCCTGCAAATGGACATTTCTCAAGGCCACTGCAAAGACTGGTTTTGGCAGGCTTGAACATTAAAGGTCTTTAAAAAGAATTTGTGTCTTATGGTACATTCACTCTCAGAAAAATTCATGAAATTGTAATGTGCCAACAAACTTATTTTAAGGGAAGTAACTCTTCCAAAGATCTCCCATGGTTGGTCTCCCTTATTGTGACATATTATCTATGCAATTTCTAATTAATTCTTTAACTTTCCTCCTTATAATTCGAGTATCGCAGGATAGATTTGGTGATGGTTGGAGAGCCTGTTGTGTGTGTGTGTGTGTGTGTGTGTGTGTGTGTGTGTGTGTGTGTGGTGTGTGTGTGTGTGTGTGTGTGTGTGTGTGGTGTGGTGTGGTGTGGTGTGTGTGGAATGCCAAATTTCGCGGAATTCCACCAAATTTGGTATGTGAGATACTCAGATAATTGTGGATTGTGAGACGATTAGGCTCTGTCACCGTTGTAGCGTTGTGGTGTGATGTGTTTGGAAATGGGTGACGGGCAAAGTTGGTGGAAGCGTGGTGATTTACGATGGTGAGCTAGCGACTGCACATCCTAGTTTGAAATTTATTTGACTGATAGTTGTTGCTGACTAAGTTAATCTATCATTTTAGCAAAAATTTTGATATTGGGAGTTAGATTGAATGCATGGCAGGCTGCATGTGTTAATTGAAATGCCAGTTCTTTGTTACTTAAGCTTCTTTACTGTCAATACAGCTGTCATTTCCTGTCTCTGTGCTAGGGTAAGATATTGATTTCAGCTTTTCGCAAGTATTTTTACATGATTCAATATTGGAGGATTCCAGTTTATCCATCGATCATATGACATCATAATCAACTACATGACATGCAGGATAACGTCATAATCAATAACGTCATGAATGACGTAACTAAGTTCATCACGAATGCTTAATTGATGACGGATTAAGCGTTGGTGTATGAATTGTATATCTTTACTATTTACTAAACATGCTGCTGAATATTTTGAAACTAATTTTACTGGGCACTGGCAGCAACAGCACCCAGTCAAATTAGTTTCAAAATATTCAACAGCTTAGCTTTATAGTTTTCTTGAAGTTGATAGTCAGGGAATTCAGGGATCGATCGACCCAACACGGATGATGTGTCGGTGCGTCTTAGCTAAAGATGGGTGGGGCATAGCTAAAACTGGATTCCTCTGTTGCTGTCCTAAAGCAGTAGTCCATATGTATCTTGTATGGATAATGAGATCAATGTTTAACCCTTTACTGGTCAAACCGGCCTCTGCAGTGGTCTTGGGAATGTCCATTTGCAGGTCAAGAGAAGACTGTTTTTGAAAATTTGCCACTGGAATGCCTGGCTCGATAATCGAGCCAGTCATTCCAGTGATAAATTTTCAAAAAGTTCTCTTGGCCTGCAAATGGACATTCAATAAGCAAATATTTTGAATTTCATGAGAAAATGTGACCGTTAAAGGGTTAATTTCTAGCAATTCTGGGTCATCCCTGATCTAGGAAGGTTTGATTGTAATATATTTATCCCCCCCCCCGCTTTAGCGAAAAGCTGGGGGATTATTGTCTTGCCTGCGAAGCAGGATCAAGACATAGGTATGACTTTTCTGGCAGCAGCGTAAACTTTTAAGTTAAGTTTATATCTCAGCAATGCCTGATCCAGTTGGAACCAAACTGGGGTGCATAGTAATATACATCAAAAGGAAGCAGCCCACCTATAAAAAGACCATGAGGTCAAGGTTACAGGCATCAAAGGTTACAGTATAATCTTTGTTAATATTTTACGTTAAGTTTTTGCGTTAAACAAAAGTAATTGCCTTATATCTCAGCAATGCCTGATGCAATTGGAACCAAACTTGGGTACATGGTGATATACATCAAAAGGAAGCAGCATGCTGATGCAGACATCATGCGATCAAGGTTATGGGGGTCAAAGGTCACAGTTTAATCTTTGTTACTATTTTACGTTAAGTTTTTGCATTAAACAAAAGTTATTGCCTTATGTCTCAGCAATGCCTGATCCAATTGGAACCAAACTTGGGTACATGGTGATATACATTGATTGGAAGCAGCCCACTGATGAAGCGGCCATGATGTCAAGGTTATAGGGTCAAAGGTCACAGTATAATCTTTGTTAATATTTTACGTTAAGTTTTTGCGTTAAACAAAAGTTATTGTCTTATATCTCAGCAATGCCTAATCCAATTGGAACCAAACTTGGATACATGGAGATATACATCGAAAGGAAGCAGCACACTGATGCAGGCATCATGCGTTCAATGTTATGGCGGTCAAACGTCATGGTACAATCTTTGTTAATATTTTACGTTAAGTTTTTGCGTTAAACAAAAGTTATTGTCTTATATCTCAACAATGCCTGATCCAATTGGAACTAAACTTGGGTACATGGAGATATACATCGAAAGGAAGCAGCATGCTGATGCAGCAGGCATCATGAGGTCAAATTTATGGAGTCAAAGTTCACGGTATAATCTTTGTTAATATTTTATGTTAAGTTTTTGCGTTAAACAAAAGTTATTGCCTTATATCCCAACAATTCCTTATCCAATTGGAACCAAACTTGGGTACATGGTGATTTACATTTAACGGAAGCAGCATGCTGATGCAGACATCACGAGGTCAAGGTTATGGGGGTCAAAGGTCACAGTATAATCTTTGTTAATGTTTTACGTTAAGTTTGCGAAACTTCATAGGGTGGTTGGACTAGGTCTTGGGAAGAAACATCGAAATCGACGATGATCCGAAGTCCAAGATGGCCGCCAGCCACCGGCGGCCATCTTGAAAAATGGTTGCCGGATGATAACTTTGTTACCGTTTGTCGGATCTCATTGAAACTTCATAGGGTGGTGGGACTAGGCCTGGGGAAGAAACTATTGAAATCAACGATGATCCGAAATCCAAGATGGCCACCAGACACCGGCGGCCATCTTGAAAATTGGTTTCCGAATGATATCTCCGTTACCCTTTATCGGATCGTTTTGAAACTTCATGGAGTGGTTGGACTAGGACTGGGGAAGAAACTTATCAAAACTGACGATGATCCAAAGTCCAAGATGGCTGCCAGCCACCGGTAGCCATCTTTAAAATTGGTTTCTGGATGATAACTCTGTTACCGTTTATCGGATCGCTTTGAAACTTCATAGAGTGGTTGGACTAGGTCTGCGGAAGAAACCTATCGAATTCGATGATGATCCGAAATCCAAGATGGCCGCCAGCCACCGGTGGCCATCTTGAAAATTGGTTTCCAGATGATAACTCCGTTATCGTTTATCGGATCGCTATGAAAGTTCATAGGGTGGTTGGACTACCTCTGGGGAAGAAACCCATTGAGATTGACAATGATCCAAAATCCAAGATGGCTGCCAGCCACCGGTGTGCATCTTGAAAATTGGTGGTTTCTAGATGATAACTCCGTTACCGTTTATCGGATCGCTTTGAACCTTCATAGAGTGGTTGGACTAGGTCTGAGGAAGAAACCTATCGAAATCAACAATGATCTGAAATCCAAGATGATCGCCAGCCACCGGTGGCCATCTTGAAAATTGGTTTCCAGATGATAACTCTGTTATCGTTTATCAGATCGCTATGAAATTGCATAGGGTGGTTCGACTACCTCTGGGGAAGAAACCTATCGAGATTGACAATGATACAAACTCCAAGATGGTTGCTAACCACCGGTGGCCATCTTCAAAATTGGTTTCCAAATGATAACTCCGTTGCCGTTTATCGGATCCCTTTGAAATTTCATAGGGTGATTTGACTGTGTGGAGAAGAAACCTATCGAAATTGACGATAATCCGAATTCCAAGATGGCTGCCAGCCATGGGCTGTCATCTTGAAAGTTGCTTTCTGGATGTCATTTATTGGATCACTTCCTACGGTCGTTGGAATATGTATGGTGAAGAAACTTATCAAAATTTACAATAATCCAAAATCTAATATGGCCGCCAGTCAGCGGCAGCCATGTTGAAAATTGGTTTCTGGACGATACCTCCTTGACCGTTTAGTGGATCGCTTTGACACTTCATAAGGATTGCTGGTCTGATGGGGCTGAGGAAGAAATAAATATTTTCTGATAGCTTTCTTTAATTGGCTTGTCATCATGGCAGGGTAGTATGCGCCGTTTGCAGAGCTCTTGTTCAACATTATGTTTTTGCGTTTAGCTAAACTTCAGCTTATATTTCAGGCTTCGTTAAGCCTATTGCAACTAAACTTGGCTATGTGGTTACCTATACTATTAGGAAGCAGCATGATGATAATGAGGTCACACAGTCAAAGGTCAAGGTCAGTGTGACCTTGATACAAAATTCAATGTTAAGTTTTTGCATTTAACAAAACTTAGCTTATCTGTCAGGATTGGTTAATCCTATTGGAACTAAACTTGGATACATTGTTACCTATAATGTTAGGAAGCAGCATGTTGATACTGAAGTCACAACATTGAAAGTCAAGGTTATTCTGCCCTCTACAAAACTTTATTATTATTCTTCAAAGTTAATTTTTTAGGCTTATTTAAGTTATCTGGTTATATTTTGGGACTGCTTAACCCTAATGGAGCACAACTTTGATACATGGTTGTTTATGCCAAGAGGATACAGGATGGTGACATGGAGATCACCAGGTCAAAGGTCAAGGCTATTCTAATATTGCTATTTGACTTCTGCTTTTTCAACCTTAAGTTTTTCCATTCTGCAAATCATTTATATTTCAGGTTCGGTTAATCGTATGGGAACTAAACTTGGATACATGGTTACCTATAATGTTAGGAAGCAGCATGATAACAGGGAGGTCATAAGGTCAATGCCACTATGACAAACACGAGACAGGCGAGACATTTAATTCCGCGGAATTCTTGTGTTTTCGCTTCCGTCCATCCGTCACACACAGGTTTTCTTTCAATAACTACTTTTACTTGGAGTATTGTGAGGAAACTTCATGGGAACGTTGGCTATGGTACTAGGGAACTGTACATTATTTTGTGGGTCAGTCAGCTCGTCCCTCTATCCATCCATCCCTTTGTCTCTGAATTTGTGTCCGTCCGTCCATGCAAATTTTGGGCTTTCGTTCAATAACTTTATTTTTTCTTGGAGTATTGTGACGAAACTTCATGGGAACATAGTCTATGTTTCTAGAGAAATGTCCATTATTTTGTGGGTCAGTCAGCTCGTCCCTCCATCCGTCCATACCCTTGTGTCTGTCCGTCGTGCAAATTTTGGGTTTTCGTTCAATAACTTTTTGCTTGGAGTATTGTGATGAAACTTCTTAGTTTATGATTATTAGCTCCCATTTGTCTGTGTATCCTTCCATATGTCTATCCAAATCAGTGGGATTATGTCATCCCACGAACATGGCTGCCGTTGCGTGGGGATTATTTGATTTATATCATCTAGTTGATTACAGCAATGTTTAATTTAATGCGTGTATTTGTTCCATTAAGGATTGATGCTAACACAGAAGATGCTCAGATGAATGTGGAAGCGGCGCACAGCGAGATCCTCAAATATTTCCAGTCAGTTTCCAGTAATCGATGGCTTATGATTAAGATCTTTGCTGTTCTAATATTCTTCTTCATTATATTTGTTGTCTTTATGGCCTGAGTGAGTGTGTGCGCGAGAGGGAGATGTGGGCCACGGTACATGTGTGGGTTTATTAGTAGGAGGGGTCGACGTAATAAGATTATAATAGCTTGGTTGGGTTGGTGATAAGTGGCATTGAAAACATGCTTGGTAGTCTTAGTAAGTTCCAACTTATAGTGGGTGTATCATGATCTATTACAAAATATGTGTGCTAATCATTATCACTTCATATCTAGACCGTATTCAGCGCTAGTACATGTCATGGAAAGTCATGGAATCTCAAAGTTTAGAATCATTTCCAAGAAATCGTGGAAAAGCTGCTGGCATGTCTTCTCATATGGCATGGAAAAGTGATTGAAAGTTAACTCATTGAACACTGAAATTCTAACATTTCTATGTAAAGAGAATCTTATGGATTAGCTGTTGAATTTTTTGAAACCAATTTAGCTGGAAGGTGTTGCTGCTGTTTAATTTTTTTTGGGAAACATGTTAAGTTATTTCAGAGCTGTACTGTATTGTCAATTTTTTTAGCCAAATATTATTTCTTGGTGAAGACGGCCACAACCAGCTTCTACAGTGGTCGTGATGAATGTCCATTTATGGGCCAAGAGAGGACCATTGTTGAAAATTTTAAACTAGAATAACAAAGCCAGTCATTCCAGTGGTAAATTTTTTTAAATAGTCATCTCTTAGCCTGCAATTGGACATTCAATAAACAAATATTTTGATATATTTGACCAAATTTATCTATTTATATGTTAATGTATAGTTTGCAGACTCTTGTACTTGGTCATTATGTTTTAAGTTATTTATGTTTTTTATAAAAATGTGTATTAACCTTTTAACACTCATATCTGCCAAAAACGCTGTCTGCAGTTGTCTTGAGAAATATAGATTTGCAGACCAAGAGAAGACTATTTTTGAAAATATACCACTGGAATGACTGGCTCGATAACCGAACTAGTCATTCCAGTGGTAAATTTTCAAAAATAGTATTTTCTTGGTTGGCAAGTCGACATTTTCTATGAGAAAATTAAAATTTTCTTGAACAAATTGGTCGGTTAAGGGGTTTCCTAGGTTGCAGGAATCATTTTGTATCTGTTGCTGGATATTCACTAGAGAATGTGATCAATGTGAAGCATTGTGTGAATGCCTTATATATACATGATCAGTATCTATCTGAAATACGGGTGCGTGTTATTGCCCGAGACAGTGACAATATCGTGACATATATAACATAAAAGTTGTAGTAAATCGATATATATATATGTATATATATATATATATATATATATATATATAGATATAGATATTGCATGTCCCAATGTTCAGTGGTGGAATCACAGCTCATGCAAATGCCCACTGTGATCAATATCGCAATACTGCCTGCACACATTTAATGCATTAAGAAAGTTGTTTATCAACTCGGAAAGCCGAAAATGGCTTCTCGGATTTTTCATGATGCCATCAATGCCAATGTTGGGACACCACACATATTGGAGATATTGTTTATAAAATACTGCATCAGTCTGCTGAATATTTTCAAATTAATGTAATAGCTCTTGCTGCTTAAGTCAAATTAATTTCAAAATATTCAAACAAATTTTTCTGTTTAATGTCATACAAAATCAGATTTTTGAATTTATAAATTGAAGAATTGGGCATCCCTTGAATAAACATATGCATCAGACTTCATTGATCAGATGAGGCATTCAGAATTGCACAAGTGGGAGAGAATTGGCTACAAATAACTCATGATAATTATCAAGTTGTCAGTATTATTCTCAATAACGTATAAGTTAATCCTAGTCCTGTTCGATTTGTATCCCCACAGCTATGGGAAGGAAAACTTGTGGCTATGTAAAATATTTTGAAATTACTTTCACTGGAAGGTGGTGCCGCGTTAGATGGCCCTAGAACAAAACTGAAAGAATGTACAAAGTAATTTCAAAATATTCACCATGATAACTTAAATTGTTATCCATTTTCTGATTTTCTTAGTTTGTCAAATTACAGAAAATCCTGCACGCTCTATTGTGAATGCCAGACAAATTAACCCTTTAACCTTCAAATTTTTCAAGAAAATTTCAATCTTTTCATAGAAAATGTCTGCAAACCATGAGATTATTTTAGAAATTTACCACTAATGGCTGGCTCAGTTATCAAGCCTGTTCTAAATTTTCAAAAATCATCTCATGGTCTGCAAATGGACTTAAGACCCACTCAGAAGCCGTTTTGGCCAGCGTGAGTGTTAAAAGGTTAATATCTGATATCTGCCCTAATCTAGCATTTTATGGATGAGTGAATATTTTCGACAAATTATGGAATATTTTTACCATATGATGACTATAGATTTGATAATGATATGTAGTGTGATACTATTGTGGTGCATTTGTGTGATATTAGCCAGGAGTAGCTGATTCAGTCTGGCAAAACTGGCCATAAGTGACAGTGACTGGATAGCTCCTACCCAGTACATTACAATGATGCTAATAGTAGGATCCATGACTCATACATCATATGTCATCATCAGTTCCTTCACTAGCTAGCTGACATTGCGATCATAATGACCTATAGCTGCGTCAGGAAAAGTCCATCACACGCATAGGAAGTGTATGGCTTTGATAAATTTACAATTTAACCCTTTGATGGTCACAATTTGTCGAAAAATTAATTCTGCTTAGTAAATTTCCATTTGCAGACCAAGAGAAGACTATTTTTTAAAGTTTACAACTGGAATGACTGGCACATTTCTCAAGATTACTGCAGAGGCTGTTTTCGTCCGGCATGACCATTAAAGGGTTAATAACGATTCTTTTGAATATTTTGAAACTACTTTGACTGGGAGCTGTTGTTGCCCTAGCAATCAACACCCTCACAGTCAAATTAGTTTCAAAATATTCAACAGCTTATGTGTATAGGTACTTTGAAATTTTGATTTGGTTTATAAATTGATTCCAGCGCACGTAAAAATGGGTGGAGCGTATCTAGAAATGGACCGGCCTCTATTGTTTCAAAATCCAGCAACTCTCTAAGTAGTCAACACCTGATCGCAAAACATAGATACACATTTGAAAGTTTTAATATTATGGACAAATGTCATTATTTTGTCATAAATCTCGGCCATTGTACTCATTAGAGAGATTTATGCAATTTCTTTGTTAACCGTACCGCTATGTGACAAAAATGCCTTATATCTATAATAGATGTTTGATGTTTTTAAGATAGCGAGATCATATTGAAGCAGATGAATGACTCAACCATTTTATTATTTTTTGCACCACGTTTAAGCAGAAATAAAGTATTTGATATTGATACATTTAAAAAAATTAATATTATGATGTGCAGATTGTTGCTCAAAATTCTGTTTTCTAACTATCAAGTCCCGGTATCTCGGACTTGAAATGCATACATACAAATAAGCTGTTGAATATTTTGAAATTAGTTTAATTGCAAGCTATTCTAGTCAAATTAATTACAAAATATCCAACATAATATTTCTTAGATTGAAGGATTTGTGATATCTGGTCACTAGTTGTGTGATCTCTCTCTGTGTTAGGGTTTGTACAGATCATGGAAATCTTGGAATGTCGCGGAATCTGTGAGTTTATAGTCACGGCCTGGGGAGTCCTGGATGATGAGCAAGCGTTCCCACAGGTCCTGGAAAAGTCATGGAATGTTGACCCTTTGGACTAAATTCCAGCATATATATTTCAAGACAATCATACAGGTAACCTGTTGAATATTTTGAAATAATTTGACTGTGCCGTTGTTGCCTATGGCAGCAAGAGCTTCCAGTTAAAATAGTTTCAAAATGCTTAACGAAATATTTATTAAATTGGAAATAGTTTTTCGTGTTTAATCTTCCATGTTCAAAACATATTTTTGGGTCCAAAATGTTATCTATTGCACAGTCTGAGAGAGTCATAGAGAGAAAAGATGTATAAAGCATAAATATCATTATTTAGTGCTCGAGGTCATGGGATTGTGTTATTTTTGTCACAGAAGAGTAATGTGCGTGCGTGTGCGTACAGTGTGTGTGTCTGCATATGTGTGTGTGTGTGAGTGCATGTGTGTGTGTGTGTGCGTGTGTGCATTATTATTACAGCATTGATATATACGCCTTTATTGTGATCTGAGAAGTTATCCTCAGCTTTTACACTGGTACTGATTTATACTCCTGGGTGGAGAGAGGCAAGGAGTGAAGGCGATTGTCCAATGTTTCCAATGACGGCGAGATAGTGCACAGATGAGACGCAAACCGTGTTCTCCAGTTAAGTAGTCCTGAGTGCTAGCCACTACACCAACCTGCCGCCTCCTTGTGGTCTGAGAAGAAAATCTTTCTATTGATATCATTGGAGAATTAATTTTCATGATAATGATTGGCCAATGAAATTGCAGGATAAATTTTCTTCTCAGTCATGTAGGAAGAGAGCAAAATAATGACTATTCCTAATGTCCAGCTGACTAGGTCTGGACGATCATTGGGCATTTATTCAGGCTTCACAGTGGCCATACTTTTCCTACTTTTTAAGGGTTTGTCCAACTTTTTATCAAAAAAGAATTCAGTTTTATGGAAGTAATATTGAATGTATATTGTATATATGAACTCAACTGTTTGTGTCATTTGTTATTAACCTTTTCAGTACTGAAGACCTAGACTCCTAGTATATCATTACAGAAAGAATTTTGAATATTTTTGTAAATAATTTCGGCAACAACGGCTTCCAGTTAAATTATTTCCATAATTTTCAACAGAATATTTTTAACAGGTTAATTAATGTAAATTTGGAACCATTTGACTCATTAATGAGTATCCATGTCTGAAGGCATTGATTTCATTTGTGCATATGCATGATTTATATATATATATATATATCTTCTTCATTTATGGGGGAACAATCGTAAACTTAGCAGCTATGTCTTCATATCCTAGTATTTTAGCAATAGTGTTCCATATGTTAGTTTGTAATTGGCCATCTCTATGGCCAGGATTACAGGCATCATGGAGGCATGAATATTTTATATATATATATATATATATATATATATATGCTGAGATAATTTATGTGGATGTCTGATTGTCTCTATGTGTATTTTAGATTTAAATGTATGTTATCACTTTGTTTGGAACATACATTGTTGATTGTTTTTATCATCTTAATAATATTTGTTTATTTGGTTGTTTTATTTATTTATTTTTCTGTTTGTCAGTTTTTTATCAGCTGAATCACTATCTATCAGTACACAAATGCATAACATTACTTACCACTTTCAATACAAAACTGAAATCTTAGATCTCAATTTAATGGGACTCACACGGCAAGCTTTATATATATTTTGACATTAATTTCACTGCAGGCAATTAGTCTTCATAGAAGCAACATTGTTCAAGATTTTTTTCCAAGATGTACACAAATCTCTTCTAATGGCACCATAAAAATCTCATGTCCACCATCACGTTAACCCTTTAACACTCAATCCAGCCAGAATGGCTTCTGCTGGGCTCTTGAGAAATGTTCATCTGCAGACCATGAGAAAAATATTCTTCGAGATTTATCACTAGAATGACTGGCTGAATAACCGAGCCAGTCATTAGTGATAAATCTTCAAAAATAATTTCCTCTTGGTCTGCAAATGTGTGTATGATTACTGTATTCTGCAGCTGTAGTAGTAGAAACATCCTACAGCTGCAATCAGTCCTTCGCATTTGCCCACTGTGTCTTGTCTTCAGCAGAAATCCTTAGCTTTCTCAGGTCCATTCTTTATATGAGTGTACTGAGTCCTGCTTTCTTGAGGTCAACTCGTAGCACGCGGTCTGCAAATGGATATTTTCTATGTGAAAATTGAAGTTTTCATGAAAAAAATTGATGGTTAAAGGGTTAATAATAGATCAAATCTATAATACATTAGCTAGATATTGTTGATTCTGGGCCATGGGGTATTTTCAGCTCACAGAGGTCGAGGTCACAGACATTTTATTCCCAAAACCGATCACACACTTATATTCGATCATGTCTTGATAAATTACATCCAAACTCAACATTATTTTTCTTATTCCAATGACCCGTCATGATCCGAGTAAGAATTATCACAACGATTAGGAAGATAGGCAAGACGTTTACTTAACATCAGTTTTGTCCATTCATTTTATGGCTTGAAAATAAAGCTAGCCTAGGGATTTTAGAAACGTGCCTGTGGGTAGTAGCTAGTAATATATTGAGGATAGGATTAGGCTAGTAATAATTTAATATCCTAACGTCTACATGCACAATATAATAATGTTGAACCATTTAATGGTCAAGCCAGCCAAAACTAGTGTCTGCAGTGCTCTTAACCCTTTAATGGTAAAATTTTGTGAAGAAAATTTAAATATCTGCCTATTGAATGTCCATTTACAGGCCAATATGATACAATTTTTTATCTTTTATCACTGGAATTACTGGCTCTGACTCGGTTATCTAGCCAGTCATTCCAATGGTAAATTTTCAAAAATAGTCTTTTTGGTCTGCAAATGTATATTTCTCATTACGGCTGGAGAAGCCGTTTTGGCTGATAAGAGTGTTAAAGGGTTAAGTATGAGAAAATGTGTAAATATGGCACAAGTAAAATAAACTAAGTGTGAATTCACCTACATTAGATGACCATTTAGCTGTATGTTCATGAATATGACTGGATCAGGTCATCTAAATAGGTACAAGCAGTTAGACAGGTGTGTAGCTTAGGCACTCTTCGTGAATACGGCCCCCAGACAGAGGCATATTCATTTGAGACATCATGCTACTGGTTCCCGGCTCAATAGGGGTATCCATTCCTAGCTATTCCCCACCCATTCCTAGCTAAGCTCCGCCCATTCCTAGCTAAGCTCCGCCCATGCTTTGTGCATGGTGGGACCTATTTATATACCTTGAATCCTGAATTCCCTGAATCCCATTTTTAAGGGAGCTATACAGGTAAACTGTTGAATATTTTGAAACTAATTTTACTGGATGCTGTTGCTTCCTATGACATTGAAATTAGTTTCAAAATATTTAAGAAAATGTTTATTAAATAGTAAAGACATAATTAGTACACTTGACAGACTTGTTCATTCAATGCACATTTTGATTGTGACATCAGTCTACATGTGGCCTAATTGATTATGACATCATATAATTGAGCGACAGATCAGATCTCTCTAGTGAGCTTCAGTACAAAGGTCGGGAACTAATATGCTCTGGTTCAGCGTTCATCTGATTATGATCCCAAAGGAACAAGTCCTGCATTTCAGTGGAAATTTTAAGCAAATAATATCCAAATATTCTTGTAATTGGACACGGCCTGCAAATAAGCAGTTGTGGGTTAAAATATATATTATAATATATTTATTAATAATTAATAATAAATGCCTGTAAATATGATGTTAATGTTGAATAGAATTGTGGATGCTAAATAAAATTGTAAATATTCAAAGCTGGTGATAAACAAACAGCCATATTATATTATACTGTATTATATATATATATATATATATATATATATATATATATATATATATATATATATATATATATATATATATATATTTATATACTGTGTATACTGTAATAATGATAACGATAAGCTATATATAATAAAACAACGGAGTAATAAAAAATATAAAGAAGATATCAGTTACTGTCATATATTCCAGCCATACATGCATACATGCACACACCAGACATCACATGATCTTCTGTCTTACGCCGGCCAAAACCAGCCGCTGAAGTGGTCTTGCGGAATGGACATTTGCAGGGCAAGAGAAGACTATTTTTGAAAATATTCACCACTGGAATGACTGGCTCGGTAAGCGAACCAGTCATTCCGGTGATGAATTTTCAAACGTAGTCTTCTCTTGCCCTGCAAATATCCATTCAAAAAGGAAATAGTTATATTTTCTCGACTAAATTTGACCATTAAAGGGTTAACTTTAAGTCATAACACAACTATGATAAATGTTTGGTCAGTCTGGCAAATTTGTGCGATTTCTGACAAAGCTGGCTAAATTGCACCTATAGTGTACCACACTTCTTATTACTATTACTTTTATGGTTTATGGTTTGTACTGGTCATGGAAAGTCGTGGAACCCGGGAATTTAGAAACAAAGACTGGAAAACCTGCATGTGTTATCATAAATCATGGAAGGTTAACACTGAATTTTGAAGTTCTAACATTGGTCAAGTTCGACTCCTAACCATAGTTAGCTATAGCTAACTAAAATACCAGTCAAACTTCAAATAGTTAACTAGCTAGTCAACCGAGCACCAGAGCTCGGTTCAGATGGTTAGTGTGATATTTGCATAATTTTCAAAATGGCAGACACCGATCGCTTGTCACGAATAAATGCATATAAAAGTGTAAATATTTCACTAAATAACTTAGGGTTGATAAAATTACGCTTTCCCATTGTATGTCAGTGTTCCCAAGACCCTATTCCTTACCACTCTATACTTTATGTGGATGCTTTTTGACGTCTTAGCGGACAAAAATAACCCATTTTCATCAAAACAGACGACAGAAAGGGTTAATGGAGACTGGTACCTGGCTCCAAAAATTTAGCAATAGTAATTCAATGGGGAACCAGGTACCAACGAACTATAATTAACTATTCAGCATTCGGCTTGACAAAGCGACTGCACATGTTCAGTAAACCATGAAACTGACTAGAGTTAGCGAGTCGAACTTGACCATAGCTATTTCAAGCTAATCATGCAGTTAAGATTTTGAATATTTTAATTTTTTTGTTACACATCAGTATCATGTGCAGATGTGCTTTTTGCGGTCCCGAGAACGTATTCACTACACCATTAACTCTGAGCTTGAAAGACCAAATATGATAAGTCTTTTATAATGTAAGAAATATAATGTTGACTATTTTGAAAATAATTTGATGGGAGGCTGTTGCTGCCTAGGTCCTGTTGAATTTGTTTCAAAATATTAAACATCTTAGCTGAACAGTGGCCTTGAAATTGCGATACTGAGACACTGGTTTTCAAATGGTTAAACCCAAGCACTTCTATCATTACTGATGGAGGAATCCAGTTTCTCAGTCAATCATATGATGTCATAATCAACTTCATCACATGTAGGCTGACGTCATAATCAATTACGTCATGAATGACATGATTTAGTCCATCTTAAACTCTTAAAAGTTGTACGAATTGTATGTCTTCAGCACCCAGTCAAATTAGTTTCAAAATATTCAACAGTTAACTAGTAGTTTTCTGGATTCAATCGATCCAAGCACGGGCAAAACATGGGTGGAGCATAGCTAGAGATGGGCGGGATATAGCTAAAACTGGATTCCTCCATTGTACTAAGGCACGGTCAATAGAATGGTGATAGCTGCGGGTGAAGCCTGAAAAGCAGGTCACACTGGCCTACTTTTGTTACGCTACATACTATAAGCCTACAATGCATGCCTACAGCCAGTTTGATTACTTTATATGAAATGACAGCCCGGAAAAAAGCTTTTGTGACAGACTAGCTGACTGACTGACTGACTAATCAAGGGGTATGGTGGTTTATGGAGCTGCTACCCTCGCCTAAAAGGAGTAATGATGAGGACATGGTTTAGAATACCTGCACTAGACCTTTCCACTCTATCCAACCATCATATGACTTAACATGAAACCTAGTGTCTCAGTATCTCGATTTCAAGGCCACCGTTCAGGTAAGATGTTGAAAACTAGGCAGCATCAGTCTCCGGTCAAATTATTTTCAAAATAGTCAACATAATATTTCTTACATTGTAAAAGATATATCATATTTGGTCCTGTCAAGCTCAAAGAGTTAATGGATGTATCCGATCTGTCAGTCAAGTATATGATGTAAGGAATTACGTCACATGTAGGCTGACATCACTATCATACTTGACATAAATACTCTGTTATGGACCGGGAATAGTCTGTCAGTTGTATGAATTTCATGCCTTTACTATTTAATAAACATTCTGTTGAATATTTTGGAACTAATTTGACTGGGCTCCCAGTCAAATTAGTTTTAAAATATTCTGGGCTCCCAGTCAAATTAGTTTTAAAATATTCAACCTGTTAGCTGTATAGTTGCCATGGGATTCTTGTATTCTTTTTTTTTATATTCAAAGTGTATAAACAACTCTAGCTGTCTACTATGCGTGTCCCATACTCCCGGGTCATCCACTTATCATGTATACTCTTTGAATAGGTTTTCCAAACAACAACATCAATTTATTAGCTCACCTGGCCAGAATAGCCAAGTGAGCTTATGGCATGGCGGCCATCCATAGAGTGTCTGTTCATACATCGGTATGCCTGTGGTCATTCGTCAACTTTTTCTTTAAACGACATCGCACGATACAAGAACCACTAGGCTGATTTGAATTATATTTGGCAGGAAGCATCCTTAGGACATAGGAATGCAATTTGGTTTAAAGGAGGCTGATTGGTCGATTTGGGTGACATGCAGCTATCTTGGATTTTTTGCTATTTTTTAGAATCACGTATTAAACTCTCCGAAAACCCATAAGCCGATCGATTTGAAACTAAAAAACTTCATCTAGGGCAATAGTTGAAGCGCGTATGTTCAATAGTCGGATGGGTCGAATTGCATGGTGGCCATTTTGGATAAATTAGTTATGGTGTAAAAATATTGCGTTGGATATTTTGAAACCAATTTGACTCGGAGCTTATGCTGCCTATGACAGCAACAGATTCCAGTAAATTAGTTTTAAAATATTCACCAGATTTACAAGTTACCAGTTTCGTTGTCAAGTAATTCATCTTTCCAGAGTATCCATCCATCATATGATGTCATAATCAGCTCAGCGCATGTACGATGACGTCACAATCATTACATCACAAAGGGTTCCATATAGACCGTCATCAAATCTCAAATAGTCCGACACGTTGTATGAATTGTATGTCTTTGTAATTCTTTGCTATTTAATAAACATGCTGAATATTTTGAGACCAATTTGACTGGGCGCTGTTGCTGCCTTAGGCAGTAACAGCACCCAGTCAAAGTAGTTTCAAAATATTCAACAGCTTACCTGTGTAGTTTTTTTGGAAATTGATGGTTATGGTGTTCAGAGATCGATCAATCCCAACGCGAGCGAGGTGTGGGTGGGACTTAGCTAGAGATGGGAGGGGCATAGCTAAAACCGGAAAGGTCCATTGAGACAATGGAATTTCGATGGTTAATAAAAACGTATCCTGGAATGTGTCCAACGTTCTAGTATGATACAAAGTTCAACAGGAAGGTTGAGAAAATATTGATTTAGAAATGCGTAAACAAGTTTTGTTAGGGCTACCTATTTTGTGAGCCAATTTTTCAGTAGTGGACAATAATAATAATAAGCATGGGCCTAGCTATTAGCTCGTCTATAAACGGTAACCTCATTATCCGGTTCTCATTGTAAATCCATCACCACACAACCCAGCAAAATAGTAGAAAAAATGGTCATTAAATATCGGCGTGGCTAAATATGCAATTTATTGAAAGTCAGTAAGATTTTAAAAACAGTTTGACTGAATCGTTGATGCATTTGGAAATAAATAGGCCTACTTAAAGTCATGTTTATTTTTTCAAAATATCCAAAATTTTAATTGTATTGCATACTAAATTGGACCTACATAACCACCATTCTGAATGAAATACATTAAGCATGTATTTCTGGCATAATAGATATGGCAGCTTAATTTAATAATTATTCACGGGATTATTTTGATTCTGTATTTGTTTCTTTTATTTCTGACCTTTGCCCATTTTTTTTCCTTATATAAGAGGTAGCCGCTGGTCATCGTAGCCACGCGGACAGTCGACACCGATTTCTCCTCTTAATACGAGAACGAAGCGTCCAGTATTCGTTATAAATATAGTTATTTTGAATCCGATCTATAAAAAACAAAATGGTGAGTACTGGATTTGTAAGCATCGTTTGTTCAAAGTAGACAGTATTAAGTATCACATTTTTTTTTTCAAATTCGGATGTTATAGCTGTCAAACAAATGGCGATTTTATCGGAGATTAGTTGAAGAAATCGATTATTGGTGTTAATACGGGTATCTAATGGACCTTTCCATTTTTAGCTCTGCCCCGCTCATCTCTATCTCAGTTCCGCCATGGCAGCGCCCAGTCAAATTAGTTTCAAAATATTCAACAGCATTTTATTAAATAGTAGACATACAATTTGTACAACGTGTCGGACTATTAAGAGTTAAAGACGGGTCGTATAGAATTATTTATGACGTAATGATTATGACGTCATCATACACGCCACTTAGCTGTTTATGACGTCATATGAAGTCATTACTCTGGAAAGGTCCATTAGGTAACGTGTTGGACGATGAAACTACGGCGTCGACTCCGATACCATATTGTAGTGCTTTTCTTTGGAAAGTACACACATGCCTATATTGATCAAATCAAATTACAGTACTGCTCTGAAATAATTTATCATGTTTCCAACACTAAAACAGAAACCAATTTTTTTAATTTTTGGACACGATGTAAGACATAATCTATTCAATATTTTGAACATAAGTGGATTGAACATGAGTTCCAATACAAAAATCCCTTTAGTTTTTTCAAACGACATTTACATCAACAAGGGGATATCCGATTTGCATAAAACTTCAGAAATGTGTTTTATATGCCTATGTTGCTTAGGACTATAGTACACATCAGAAAGAAATCTATTTTCAAATATTTTCCGTATTTTTTCGGCATTTGAACTTTGATTTATTTTGGGCTGATTTGTATGCATGGTTAAGGTTTGTTGCTGCATTAAGCTTTAATCAAATGGCATTTACACAAATAACGGTTTATCAGATTTGAATAAAACTTCAGATATTTGTTTTCTGTACGACAGTTAGGACTAGTCCACATACAAAAGAAATAGATTTTCAAAAATTAGCGCAACATAAGAAAGCGAGATATTTGAGATCTTGTTCCAACAGCCATCATGGATTTTCTGAAAATTGGCGAAAGCTTTAAAATGCTGCTCATTAGGCCTAACCGCTTGGGCGATTTCAACCGACTGAAATGACCTTAGGCTATGGTGCTAGCCTTCAGAACTTGTATGCAGAATTTTATCACTGGCCAATTTTTCCGGTGTCCATCTTGGATTTTCCAAAGATTTGCAAGAAATCGGATAAGCCGACTCCTCATTAACCTCTGGGCTAATTTCAAGCCAACTTAACTTGAATGACGCTATGGTGGTAGATTTCAGAACATGTATACAGAATGTTGATAGGCCACCTCTTTCCGGTGGCCATTTTGAATTTTATGAATGGTTCCTGCAAATCATTTAAAGGTATTTATATACAATGATCTCATAGGCCGATTTTCCAGATCAGCGACACAGTCCCTTGAGAATCTTGTTGTTATCATCGTCAACGGCATCGCAATCGTCGTTGTCGTCGTTGTTGTTGTCGTAGTCGTCGTCGTCGTCGTCGTTGTTGTCGTCGTCGTCACTGTAGTTGTTGATGTTGTTGTTGTTGGTGGTGGTGGTGGTGGTGGTCGGTTGTTCACCCATTATCGTCACGTTTTGTCCTCGTCGCCACTCATTTTTTCGGTCATCGTCTTCTAACTGCTCTGCGAATTCATTTTAGCGCGAGTGTATCAGTATCCATGTGGGTCAAGCCGGTGTCCAGATGGGCAATGCGTGTTGGGAGTTATACTGCCTGGAGCATGGTATACAGCCGGATGGCCAGATGCCCTCAGACAAGACGGTCGGTGGTGGAGACGACTCTTTCAATACATTCTTCAGCGAGACTGGAGCGGGCAAGCATGTTCCCCGGGCCGTGTTTGTGGATCTTGAACCAACTGTTGTAGGTAAGTGCATATCTACAAACTTGGCTTATTAAGGAATACCCAACATATCTTGCATAGGCGTAAAAAGCCCTGGTGCTAAGTCTTAGGGGAGACACCCAACCCCATGCAGGTTTTCTACAATGCGCTTATCTCCCCCACTCACCCCACTAGACCAGCAAGTTTTCTGCAATGTGATCATAGACAAAGCTCGGTAGCTATATAAGAATGGTGTTTATTATATAACCCCTTTTTACACTTTTTATGGTAAAGCCTGCCGATAAGGACCTCTACAGTTGTCTTGAGGAATGCCCATTTGCGGACCAAGAGAAGAGTATTTTTTTAAATTGATTACTGGTTCGGTAACCGAGCCAGCTATTCCAGTGGCGAATTTTCAAAGATACTCTTCTTTTGGCCTACAAATAAAAAATATTAAATATTCTTGACCATTACCTCTTGATCGGCAAAAATTGTCATGAAAGATATTGACCATTAAAGAGTTACTGTATAAGAAGCATTCGGAGCGCTTTGAAGCGCTGTTGACACAAGAAGGGTTAAATTGGAGGAATGGCAAAGCATTAAAGGTCGGATTCCATAAGCGCGGATGCGGATGTGAATGTGGTTGCGATAAAAATCGAATATCGTTAACTTCAATATGTGTGATTCCATATGCGCGGAAGAGGACGCGGAACGACCTGCGGATGCGGAAGCAGTTTTCTCAATCGCTAAATGTAGCGATCCAGACGCCCGCCGCTCACACCCGCGCGGGTGAAATCCATAAAAGGTAGAGGGATGTTCCTGTACTTTAAGCACGTGCATTGTCGCAGGCATGTTTCCCTCTCGGTATCTCCAGCGAAATGAAAGAATAAAGCATATATATATATATATATATATATATATATATATATATATATATATATATATATATATATATATATATATATATATATATATATATATATATATATATATATATATATATATTGCCTCTTATATAGAAGCAAACAACGCGGGTATTCCGCACACCAAATGTATGGAATAGAATCAACACATAGCGGCAACCACTAGCTGTACACAACTTTGATGAACACTTCATCCGCTCAGTGCCTATGCAGTCTAAAATCGTGCAGGAATACCCCTGATATAGCGTCATTTCTTGGAATTCCCTTCGCGGTTGACTTCTGAATCGCTACATGGAGCGGTCAAAATATCGTTCCCGTTTGCGCGTGGCGTTCCGCGCTTAAGGATCACACATTTTAAAATCAATAGAATCGATTTGCCGCTTCCGTTTCCGTCTTCGTTTCCGCGCTTATGGAATCCAGCCTTTAAAGTATGCCCGTGCACGCGGGCCAGATGACATCAGCAATACTGCAATACTCTCCTCAATCATGCAGGCGATACCAGCCCAACGCACATTAGACAGATCCTGCCTCCATATAGATTTTGTAGGAGTACACTTCTTTGCAGACCAGAAAACCTTTTTTTTTACAAATTTATCAATGGAATGCCTGACTCGATAAACGAGCCAGTGATTCCAATGGTAAAGTTAGAAAAAATAGTCTTCTCTTGGCACGCAAACGGACATTGTCTAAGCAAAAATTGGAATTTTCTTGACTAATGCGCGTAAACGGCATCTGCGGTGGTCACAAGGAATCGGCTCTAGCCATATCTATTTGCTGGACAACAAACAGAAGGCTATTTTACCAATTCCAACTTGATAAATATTCAAAAAATATAATCTCTTGGTTCTCTCTTGGTTTGCAAAAGAACATTTACTGAACACAAATTTTCATTTTCGTGAAAAATCTTCATCATTAAATGGTTAATTGCTCAAATTTTGCAATCTTGAGCGCTTTGTGGCGCTCGTGACAAGAGGGGCGTTAATACAAGTATGCACATGTGTTTCCAGACGAAGTGCGGGTTGGCACATACCGGCAACTGTTCCATCCAGAGCAACTGATCACGGGTAAGGAGGACGCTGCCAATAACTATGCGCGTGGTCATTACACCGTGGGCAAAGAGCTGATAGACATGGTCCTTGATCGCATTAGGAAACTAGCTGACCAATGTACGGGACTTCAGGGATTCCTAATCTTCCACAGCTTCGGCGGTGGGACGGGGTCTGGCTTCACCTCCCTTCTTATGGAGAGGCTCAGCATAGACTATGGAAAGAAATCCAAGTTGGAATTCGCTATCTATCCTGCGCCACAGGTAAGCAAGGATTAACCATTTTATGGCGGAGCTGACCAAAACTGGCCTCTGTGGTTGTTTTGAGGAATGACCATTTGCAAGGCAAAAGAAAACTATTTTGAAAATTTACCTGTGGAATGACTGGCTCAGTTGGTAACCGAGCCAGTCATTATAAAGGGAAACTTTCAAAAATAGTCTTCTCTTGATCTGCAAATGAGCATTCAAAAAGCATATATTTATATATTCTTGAGCAAATTTAAACATTAAATGGTTAAAGAGACGATAGATGATTGATCTATTCTATATACAGAATTATGGACTTAAAATGTTGCTAGTGGTTTAATACTAGTGTTTGACAGTCATTACTCAAGAAGATGTAAATTAGAAATTCAATAGAAATTAAAAAGGAAAAAATACGCGCGTACGCAGGCGCAACAAAAATAAGTAATCCATGATTTATATAGATTTACTAACTAGTGCCTCTTTAACACATGGAATCATCTAACCCAATAGCCTGAAACACGCGGCTAGGCTACGTTTCCATTCATCCGCAATCCGCATACGCAAACACCGCGTGCAGTACGTGTATCGAATTAGATTGTTTGATATACCTATACGCAAATTGTCTCAAAGGCGGAATTTGACCGTGCACACCGGGGTGTGTTCCACGCGCTTGGATGTTTGCGTATGCGGATTGCGGATGCATGGAAATGTAGCCTCAATCACGGCGCACACTAGGGCGACGCAACGGCGACACGACGCCACAGCTACTAGTCTCATTGTGTCGCTATCGCGTCGTTATCGAGTGCGCATTTTTAAGCGATTGTTTTAGAGACACCACAACAACAACCTCAGTAAATAGATAAACAGATAAGTGTGAGAGGAATCCACTTCTACCTACATGCATGCCCCATCTATCTCTAGCTAAGCGCCGCCCACGCTTAGCGCCTCTTGCCCATTGATCCAAACACGAATTCGCAGAATCCCGATATACGGGTAACTATATATACACCTGTGCAAAAGTTAAGCACCAGCAAAAACAATAAAACGTAGAAACATGATGGTACAACTAGGCTGCCATACTTTTTGTCCCCGCGTTAGCTGACATAATTCCAAGTACGAAATGCACATGCATGCAGTTATGTAAAAGTCCAGTTTGAGGTGTAGAACATTACATACAGATTTAGGCGACAAGATTAGGAATTTTGTGTTCATGACCGTGGTTTATTTGTACAGAGAGAATTAGCTCTTGATTGTGAACCGCTATGGCAAGACGAAGGTTAAGTGATCGTGTGAAATGGCAAATCATAGGCATGCATACCACTGGTATGTCATGCAGAGAGATTGGCAGACAGCTGAACATTAACCATACTGTAATCAGTCGTTTGATTGCAAAACATGGGCAAACTAACGAGGTGAAGGACAGGCCTAGATCTGGAAGACCGAAGAAGACTACTGCCCGTGATGATCGGGCCCTAGTACGCCTTGGGAGGAGATCTCCATTCACCAACAGCAGAGTGCTCAGCCAGCAATGGGAAACGCGCAATAGAGTGTCAATGTCTACCGTCAAAAGGAGACTGTATGCTGCTGGCATGAAAGCTAGGAGACCTGTCAGACGTCCTCTCCTCACTGCACACCACAAAGAGGAGCGTCTGAGGTGGTGCAACGAAAGAAGACACTGGAACATGAGATCCTGGAGACGGGTACACTGGTCCGATGAAAGTCGGTTCCTGCTTCATGCCACAGATGGTCGAACTCGTGTATGGAGGTCCAGACGCACGGCGTACGACCAACGTAACATCATGGAAGAAGTTCCATTTGGTGGAGGTTCCGTTATGATATGGGGGTGCATCTCATTTGATTGTAAGCTGGATCTGTTGACTGTACCTGGAACACTAAATGGACAAAGATATCAAGATTCCATACTGGATAGAGTTGTGGTCCCTCATTTTGTAAATCATGCACCTGGAACCCACCCTATATTCATGGATGACAACGCCCGACCACATCGTGCTAGAGCTGTGCATGAATACCTCCGCCAGAATGCCATCGAAACCCTACCATGGCCAGCAAGGAGCCCTGACATGAATTCTATTGAGCATATCTGGGACATTCTGGGAAACATGGTGAGAAGGAGGGATCCTCCTGTGCAGAACCTACAGGAATTAACAGACGCACTCCATCTTGAATGGCAACGAATACCACAATGGCGTATCAGTCGGTTGGTGACCAGCATGAGACGTCGTGTCCAGGCCGTCATCCAGGCACAAGGTGGATATACCCGGTATTAATAATGACAGTCTCAAACTCGTGCACAGATGTTAAACTTCGTTTTCAGACACCATTAATGACAATCTAGCCACGTGTGTCAACTGTAGGGCAATAGTTGTCAGTTGTGTTAACGTAACCATATTCAGGCCTCGTTTTCAAGTTCAAACAAAAACATACAGTGTTTCCCCACCATCATAATCAGCATTCCTCTAGTTGCATTATTACCTCTTGCACTAAGATGGATGGGTACATAAATGTTTATGCTATTGCTTTCTTCATAGCACATGAATATACCCTCGCATGTGCGTAACAATAGGGTGGTGCTTAACTTTTGCACAGGTGTATATATATAAGCCGTTGAATATTTTGCAATTAATTTGACTGGATGCGGTTGCTGCCTATGTCAAATTATTTTCTAAATATTTAACAAACCGTGAACGCAAGCTGAGGGAAAGATTTACACCTACTGAAGCATAGGCCTACATTCATTTTGAAGGACAACTTTTGATATTTTGAAATAGATTCCAAACTGACCCTCGTCGCAATCAAATTAGTTTCAAAATACTCAACCGAATATTCCTTAAAATCAAAAAGAATTGGTCGTTTGTGGCCTGTAAATGTCAACGGGTTAATATGAAATGTATCATGACGTGAACTTCAGATATAAAGTGGACATAGAATGATAGAATGGACCTTTCCAGATTTAACTATGCCCCGCCCATCACTAACTAAGCTCCACCCACACTTCGCCGTGTTGGGATTGATCGATCCCTGAATGCCCTAACCATCAATTTCCTGAAAACTATACCGTAAAGCCGTTGAATATTTTGCAACTAATTTGACTAGCGCCCAATCAAATTAGTTTCAAAATATTCAACATGATATTTATTAAATAGTAAAGACATACAATTCGTACAACATATAGTCCGTCTTCAACTATGCGTTCGTGACGTCCTTATCTACGTCATTCATGGCGGCATAAGGACGCCATTGATTGTGATGTCATTCTATACGTCACGTAGTTGATCACGACGCCATAAGGGGGACGGATACAGTGGTAATGCCCATTGTTTTTTCAAGATACAGTATAATTCAGAAATAGCTTAACATGTTTCCAAAACAAAATAAAACGGACTGTTGAATCAATGTCGTTACATGTAGGCTGACGTCACAATCATAATGACTTATTTTAACAACGTCACGAAGTTCGAAAAGTCCGTCCTCTACATCTTTGATAGATTTGCAATTTAATACACATTCTGTTGATTCTGTTAATTTGACTGGGAGCTACAGACCCCGGTCGGATTAGTTTCGAAATATGCAAAAGCTTACCTGGATAGTTACCGTGGAATTAGGATTATGGTAATTTAGAATTTAAAGTATATAAATCGATTCCGATACGAGTAAACAGTTGGCGGAGCTTAAATAGAAATGGACGGGGCATAGCTGGACTGAATTATCCCCCTCTAAATTTGCATATATACTATGGTAACTAAAAAGGCATAGGGTTGAATAATTATTCATTGTTGGAGAGTTGAACATCTCTGCTCTGCAGAGCGGCATTAAGGCAGGGACTAACGGGGCTACAGCCCAGGGGCTCCTAAAATAACGGGCACCCAAATCAAAAACAATTATCACATTTTACCCATTGGAAACTTTGAATCCCAGTATCTCACTTTTACAGTCATGATATACATAAGCTGTTGAATATTTTGAAACATATTTGAATTTTGATATATATCTAACAAATTCATTATAATTAGGCGTAGCCGTAGCAGTAGCAGTAGCAGTAGCAGTAGCAGTAGCCCGTCTCAATTATTAATATTGAATTGTGCATTTATTCCTCAGATATCGACTGCTGTTGTTGAGCCATACAATACAATCCTAACAACTCATACGACACTGGAGCACTCTGATTGTGCATTCATGGTTGACAATGAAGCGATCTATGACATCTGTCGTCGTAACTTGGACATCGAGCGTCCTTCTTACATCAACCTGAACCGCCTCATTGGCCAAATTGTTAGCTCCATCACAGCGTCTCTGCGATTCGACGGTGCTCTAAATGTGGATCTGACCGAGTTCCAGACAAACTTGGTGCCATATCCGCGTATCCACTTTCCTCTGGCTACATATGCCCCAGTCATCTCCGCTGAAAAGGCATACCATGAGCAGCTAACCGTATCTGAGATCACCAATTCCTGCTTTGAGCCTGCCAACCAAATGGTAAAGTGTGATCCCCGACATGGCAAATACATGGCATGCTGTCTGTTGTACCGCGGTGACGTCGTACCAAAGGATGTAAATGCCGCTATTGCAACCATCAAGACCAAGCGTACCATCCAATTCGTAGATTGGTGCCCAACTGGCTTCAAAGTGGGTATTAACTATCAACCACCAACTATTGTACCTGGAGGTGATTTGGCCAAAGTGCAGCGTGCCGTGTGCATGTTGAGCAACACGACCGCGATTGCTGAGGCATGGGCGCGTCTGGATCACAAGTTTGATCTTATGTATGCAAAGCGTGCGTTCGTGCACTGGTATGTTGGTGAGGGTATGGAGGAGGGCGAGTTCTCCGAAGCTCGTGAGGATCTGGCTGCCCTGGAGAAGGACTATGAAGAAGTAGGAGTTGACTCTGTCGATGAAACGGTCGACGAAGAAGAAGCTGGAGAAGAGTTCTAGACAAACCCTATCAAGCTGTATTTCGCTAGGGGAGACCTGGTTAGTTGGAACATTAAAAAAACATCCATATGCATGATATAGCGCCACACAATTTATTGAACATATAAATGGCTTCTTGTACTTACACTCAATAGGTATGCTATGCAATCAAAGTGACGAAGTTAAGTATGCATCTAGAATTGTGATCTTTAGCTCACCCTTCATGTTTCAGTTAATGGTGGGCATGGCAGAAACTTTACATATGCTAAGCTAAAACAATTTTTTTCCGAGTTTGAGCAATATCATTTTATTTGTAAAACTGCTAGATATGTGAAAACTTTTATGAAATGTTAGTTTCGAGTTGCTTTTAACAAGTTCTGACTAACTCTTATTAATGATCAATCAATCAATCAATCAATCAATCAATCGATCGATCGATCGATCGATCGATCGATCGATCGATCGATCGAGCGAGCGAGCGAGCGAGCGAGCGAGCGAGCAAGCAAGCAGCCAGCCAGCCAGCCAGCCAGCCAGCCAGACAACCAACCAACCTACCACCCAACCAACCAACAATCAATCGATCAGCCAATCAATCGATCGATCGATCGATCGCTCGCTCGCTCGCTCGCTCGCTCGCTCGCTCACTCACTCACTCACTCACTCACTCAAGAAGGCTTAGCAGCCTGTGATAAAAATTACTTCAGACAAAATTACGCAAAGACGAATCTTGTCGCTTTTTCATTAGTAATTAACTTTTCTCTCAGATATGGCTGACAAACAATAACACACCTATTTGTTATTTGTTATCAGCCACAAAAACTTGCGTATTTCGCCACTTTCACTGGCGAAATCGATCAAATAACAAAGATTCAATATCGAGCTTTACATTTGATTGGTTAGTGCTCATGTTTTCCCAGTTCATGCATGGTTTGCATCAAATTTAATCAGCCCCTTCCGTATGTGGTAGGGTGGGGAATAGGTAAAAAGGTCAAAGAATTAATTGTAACTTAATTCCTCAGAAACTGCTAGACTGAATTCAATAAAAAGTGGTAGTTGAGTTATCTATATGACAGTTGAGTGCATGAGGACATTTTCACTTGGCTCTACCCTATGGTGTGCCGTGGGGGTAAGACTTCATGAAATTGATTGTAACGCAACTCCTCCAACACTGTTTGATAGAATTCAATCAAATATGGTAGGTGAGGTACCAATATGATTGAGGAGTGCAACAGGACATTTACATTTGTCTGCGTCCCTAGGGGTGAGAGAATGGAGGGGGTGGGGTGCAAGAGGTCAGGAAATTCATGGTAACTCAACTCCTGCAAAATAGTTATATCGAATTCAGCCAAAATTGGTATGTGAGTTACCCATGTGATAGATGAGTGTAAATGGTCATTTACACTTGTCTCCGTCCCCAGAGGGTGGGGGCAAAAAGTCAAGAAATTAATTGTAACACAACCCCTCCTAAACTGTTGGATGAAAGCCAACCAAATTTAATGAGCTGCCCATATAACTGTGGGATGTAAGAGGCCACTTACACTTGTCTCCCCGTGTGTGGGTGGCGGGTGGGGCGGGGTGTGGGCGGGGGTGGGGTGGTGGAACGTGAACGTGGTGAACGTGGAGATCCTGTGATGAAGCGTTGTCAGCTGAGCAGTCTAATTATGTTATTTGTAATAAATTATAGATATGCCCTACTTTCTAGGTCAGATCTAACAGACACAATATGCCATTACATGCGATCGCCATAGCTTTGCCGAAAGTTAAAGATGGACCGACATTGTCAGCATTGTCACTAATACTCAGTATAGGCCTAATGAAAATTAAAAAGTAATGAATATATAAATATTATTGGGAATTGTCTCCATAACATTGAATAGCTAGTATCATTGAAAATTGTAACTGACTATTACAGTTAAACTCTGAAAATGGACCTTTCCGGTTTTAGCTATGCCCCGCCCGTCTCTAGCTAACCTCCACCCACACTTCTCTCGTGTTGGGATCGATCGATCTCTGAACACCATGACTATCAATTTCCAAAAAAAACTACACAGGTAAGCTGTTTAATATTTTAAAACTAATTTGACTCGGTGCTGTTTGAAAGCAGTAACAGCGCCCAGTCAAATTATTTTCAGCCTTTTTCTACAGCATGTTTACTAAATAGCAAAGAATTACAAAGACATACAATTCATACAACGTGTCGGACTATTTGATATTTGATGACTGTCTCTATGGAACCATTTGTGACATAATGAGTGTGAAGTCATCATACACGCGCTGAGCTGAGTATGACGTCATACGATGTCAGATGATGGATGGATACTCTGGAAAGGTGAATTGTAACTGACTATAACAGTTCAACACTGCCTTGTTGTTAGCCCATCCGTCGTGTGTTCGTCCATCGTCCGGCGTCAACTTTTCCTTTAAACGACTTCTTCTCAAGAACCACTGGGGCGATTTCAATTATATTTGGCAGGAAGCATCCTGAGGACATAGGGATCCAAGTTTGTTCAAATGGGGAGCTGATCGGCCAATTTGGTCGGCGGCCATTTGGATTTTGGTCGATTTTAGGAAACGTCTTTAAAAATCTTCTCCGAAACCGTTTGTGGGATTGATGCAAACCTCATAAAATATGATCTAGGGCAAGAGCTGAACCAAGTTTGTTCAAGGTGACTTGATTGGTCAAATGGTTCGGCGGCCATCTTGGTTGACCTAGTTTTAGCGAAAACAATTTCTCCAGAAGCGCTGTAGGGAGCGGGTCGAAATTTGGCAGATATGATTAGGGCCTAGGGGCCATTAAAGTTTGTTCAAGAGAAGTTGAACCGTGAAAAAAACATGGCCGCTGTGGGCCAATCAAAATATAGCGAGTTTGGTGGCCATATTGGATTTTTTGATTTGATGGATTTTGAGGCCAAAATTGGTTATATATGTGTTTTTGGGTATTCTAATCTCAAATTTGCAATTTTCGAAATGGTCGGATAAGCGGCTTGGCGGCCATCTTGAATCATTTTCCCGCCAAAAGCTCCCATACTAATGCAATGGGAAATTTTTAATGTCTTCTTCTAGGGAACTACTGGGCCAATTTCAATTATATTTGGCAGGAAGCATCCTTACGGCATAGAGATTCAAGTTTGTTCAAACGAAGCCGATCGGCCAATTGGGACGGTGGCCATCTTCGGCCGATTTTTAGAAACGTCTTTTAAAACCTTCTCCGAGACCGCTTGGGGGGTTGATGCAAGCCTCAGGAAATATTATCTATGCCAAGAGTTGAACCAAGTTTGTTCAGGAGAACTTGATTGTTCAAATGGTTCGGCGGCCATTTTGGTTGACCTAGTTTTAGCGTAAACGACTTCTTCTCCAGAATTATATATAATTATGTATTATATATGTTTTTGGATATTCTGAGCTCAAATTTGCCATTTTCGAAACTGTCGGATATCCGGTTTGGCGGCCATCTTAGATTATTTTCCCGCCAAAGGCCCCCATACTAAAGCAATGGTAAATTAAAAATATCTTCTCGAGAACTACTAGGACGATTTTAATTATGTGACAGGATGCAAACCATAGGACATAGGGATCCAAGTTTGTTCATATGAACCCGAATGGTCGACGGCCATCTTCGATTTCGGCCGATTTTAGGAAAGGTCTTTAAAAATCCTCTCCGAAACCGCTTGGGGAATCGATTCAAAACTCATGAAACTTCATTGGCCAAGAGGTAAGCCAAGTTTCTTCAAGAAGACTTGATTGACCAAATGGTTCGGCGGCCATCTTGGATGACCTAGTTTTCCCGAAAACAACTTCTCTAAACCCACTGACGTGATCAGGCGGAAATTGGGGAGATATGATTAGACACTATAAGGGCCATTAAAGTTTGTTCAAAGGAAGGTGATCCGTCAGAAAACATGGCCACCGTGGGCCAATCGAAATGTAACATGTTTGGCGGCCATATTGAATATTTTATTTGATGGATTTTGAGGCCGAAATTGGTTTTATATATGTTTGTGGGTTTGTTTGATTTCATATTTGCCATTTTTTAAACTGTTGAATAAACGGTTTGGCGGCCATCTTGGATCTTTTTCCTTTCAAAAACTCCAATGCTAAAGCAATTGGAAATTTAAAATGTCTTCTCGAGAACCACTGCACCAATTTCAAGTATATTTGGCAGGAAGCATTCTGAGGGCATACATTTGTTCAAACAAAGCCAATCGGCCAATTTGGCTGGCGGCCATCTCGGATTTTGGCCGATTTTTAGAAATGTCTTGAAAAATCTCCGAAACCGCTTGGGGGATCAATTCAAAACGCATGAAATATCATCTAGGACAAGAGCTGCACCAAGTTTGTTCAAGGGAACTTGATTAGCCAAATGATTTGGTGGCCATCTTGGATAACCTATTTTTTGCCAAAACAACTCCAGAACCACTGAATGGATTGAGCCGAAATCTTGGAGATATTATTAGGCTCTGAGTGCTATTAAAGTTTGTTCAAGGGAAGGAGTTACGTGAAAAACATGGTCGCAGTGGACCAATCAAAATGTAGCATGTTTGGCGGCCATATTGGACTTGCAAAAATGTCCACAAACTCATTTAAAAGACTACTCCTAAACAACCCACCAACAATTTTGACAAAACATTAAAGTGCTCCAGGAGTCCAGGTGAGCGACACAGGCCCCTTGGGCCTCTTGTTAAAGATGGTCCGACAATTACAGTCGTGATTTTATTACAGTTGTGATTTAATTGTATACGATTATGAATCCTATGAAACAAAAATAGCAAAAACTGTATGACACTAGGAATACACATTTTAAAACTTAGAAAACAAATTGATTGTGAGCAGTTGTTCCAGATGTAGTGACAAGTCCAAGTCATATTCACCTCAAGACATGTAATATTTCATCCTTTACAGGCTTCTTGAAATTTAAACACGGTTGTGTTGAATTAGAAATCGCCACTTTTGAGGGTTACAGTGTTATTAAACGGTAGACATGTGCGATTACGTGATTAAATACAAAATCGCGATTATTTTTCCAATCGTGAATTTATATGATTAGAAATTATATAATCGAATAATCGTGAATAATTTCTACTGCATAAAATATTTGAAATCCTACATTTTATAGTTACTCTTTAATGCGATCGGTCACAAAAAATGATATCTTGGTCAATGAATGTATGCCCATTTGACAAGAGAAGATTATTTTAATGATTAATAGTATTTTTTGGCCTGCAAAGCGACTTTTCTAAACACCATTGCAGTTTTCGTCATTGATATGCGTTTTGTTGTTATGACTGGGTAATTTGTAGCCAAGCTGATTAATCGAGTAATCACGATTATTCTTAGATAATCGATCATGATCACTCAATGCAATAATCGCACACGCCTATTAAGCAGTTAATGTTATTTGATTGCATACCAGGTAAGTTCTAGGTGAGGTATTGTATTAGATGTATTGTTTGTATTTTAGCAGATATCTTTTGTTATAGAAATAATTTCTATTTGTCAAGGTAAAAACAAAGCCATATGATATGAAGTTAACATGACAAAATACCAGTGCTTGTAGGGTTAGAACAAAGATTTGAATACATAGATCGCTAATGTTGCCTTCAAATGAGAATTTTCGTAGTTCAGTAATTCTCGACCGAGTGCGCATGTCACACGACGAAATGATTTCCTGTAATATTTTCTCGGCAAATCTCGTTTATGAGAAAATCATATTACGAACAAAATGCTATGTTTTTGTTGCAGATTCCATTACCTAGTTGAATAAAATGACAGATTAATAGCATACAACCAACCAAATTTTATTTACGATAAAAAATATAGTAATTCTGGTCATGAAAGTCTGATTGATTATTATGCTAATGTAGAGAGCTCACGGCAACATTAAAACAGTTTTGTTCGGTCTCTTCTGATTACTGGAAAAATTAAAGTCCAGGTATTCTGTAGGCTGGAACGATGTGATAGAGCATGGCGAGTGGACAGGTCACTTAGCCAGAAGATTGAAAAGTGCACTGAGAAACGTCACTGTTGGTGGATGGTTGTTGACAAATTGCCAAGATGAAATGAACACATGCGTTGAGCTGTTAGTGACAGCTTACTTTAAGGCGTCAAAATCTTAATATACCAGGTCAAGTGCACATGCGATTTACTGAACTGACGTCATCGGCTGTCTCAACAACTAGCCCCAAAGTGAAGGCATGCGCATGTGAGAAGCACCAGCTTGGCCACTAATTGGCTCCAAATTAAGCGCTCCTAGATTTAGTAAATACCTTTGCGCAAATAATCCCGATTCATTTCCATTTTTACCGATGGTAGTTTATTTAACATTGTGTGAGATTACCAATAAACATTATTTGTTATTTCCCTTTTCGGTTCCTTTAAAAAAAATACCATTATAATAATGTAAAATATTTACTGAACTGACGTCATCGGCGGTCGCAACAACTATCCCCAAAGTGAAGGCATGCGCATGAGCGATCTAGCCAATATATCCAAAATCTATAGGTTAGAAGGATGATCTCCAAGCTGTTATTCGTGTCTGTAATAATTAATTTATGAAATAATATTACTATGATCCTTTGAAAAAATTTGTTAGTCACGTGACAATGGTAGAAGTTCTAGCAGAAAATCATTTGAAATCTGAAATGTAATTGTGTTTTATGCAGTTTCTCTTTATGCAAACGAGAATAGTTGTCTGGACATACTGTCCAGAGAGCTATTTTCGTTTGCAAAGAGAGAATCTGCATAACAGAATATGGTACAAACCTGGCAATTTGTTATGTTTTGCAGCAGAAAATAACTACAGTCATGATAACTGTTATTTTTTGTTTCAGAAAAATTATTTTCACAACTGAACGTCTCAAAAAATTGAGTGAACATAAAAAATTAAATTAAATGACTAAAAAAGAATAATTTACCTCCATAGGCTATTTACATCTGGAAATGCAGGAAATGCCATCTGCGAGCATCTAGATTTCACAATTTTTAGGGGGATGACCCACGAGCTGGGTTGCGGATCCCATATCGCGGCTCTCCGGAGGTACAGAGACCGACCTCGAAGGCTGGTGGAACACATTTGTTCCGGTGGGGCCGTGCGACCATTGCCGCTGAGATTCAACCACACCGTGTCATCCCAACTGTTGGTGTCACCAGTATGACGATCCATATTAATTTAGACTACGGACAAGATGGTGATAATAATTAAACAGTCACAGAATTTATACCACTATACAAACAATTCTATACGTTTGACAGTGAATGAGCACAATAATACACAATGTAGAGCCGGGCCGGTGTTCTTTCTATGTGGTTTCGCCGGAGGTACCACACAGATCCTTGAATCCGCAGAGGTATCCCCGTAAAAGAGAGAGAGAGAGAGAGAGAGAGAGAGAGAGAGAGGGAGGGAGGGAGGGAGGGAGGGAGGGAGGGAGGGAGGGAGGGAGGGAGGGGGGGAGGGAGGGGAGGGGGGGGGGGGAGCGAGGAGCGAGCGAGCGAGAGAGAGAGAGAGAGAGAGTTTCCGCAATGAAGTCACTAGATAGTTTAATATAACTAGTATACCCCTAACACACACACAGAGAAAATATTGTTGTTGCGAGAGGAAAGTGCCTCGTGGCGGCCTCCGTCACAGGAAAATGCCTTCAACGCCGAAGTGGAGGAAAATAGCTGGCAAAAAGGGCCACTCTTTTGTTCAACAGAAAATGCTAAGAGCTGAAAATCGTAGTGGAGCTACTGTTAAGCTGTTGCACGCTGGTTTATGTGAAGACGGGACGAACGATTTCCAAAGAATTCCCTGGTCACCATCGTATGTAGTTCCAAAGTTGCTGCATTGGTAGTTGCCACTTTATTTATGTGGGCCTTCTGCTACATCCTAACCTACCCATTGGTTGTTAGTAATGGAAACAAGCTTTGGCCGCAAGTGGCATGGATTACTACCTAACGTTTAAATAAGTTTATCCGTTTGGTGCAGATACCCGCCATCCCTAAGGTTTCCCCGCATACCATCTACCTCAAAGGATAGCGTGCGTACATGTCACAGAGCAAAGCTCCGATTCAAATAACGATCCGGCTACCCGGTTCAGCAACCACATATAACATCACTAGACTAGTTTTCACAGTTCACACAAGCAAATTTAAATACTGACATGTCATTATGGTGGGGATGGAGAGACAGATATCCATCGCGAGCGTCCTTCACGTGAAGGCGTGATGAGCTCCAACGCTCCATCCAGACACTACAACGAATTGGATGGAGATCCACATCTCGTCCATCACCGCGTGCTACGGAGCTAACAGTTGATCTGACGTTAGGGTTATTTTCCATGTTGCCCAGAGATGCACCGCAAGTCGGTATCACAACATACAAATTAATATTATTATTATTTCAGTGCTTCCTACTTTGGCGGGGGTGGGGGGAGGGTCCACCTAAAAGTATCCAAAGACACGAGGGGGCGTGTATGTAAATCGGCACTTTAACTATCATCACTATTCCCAGGGTCGGATCCGGTCAACGTGTCGATTGAGAATCCAGACAATTAATAAGCCATAAGGCTGGTCGATGCGCGGAAAGAGACAATAACTTACTATATATATGAGGCCCTACAGGTCACTTGGCCAATTTTACACAACCTTGCCGGTGCGTAGGGCTACATTACCACAACAGCCGGAAAAGAGGCGCATACTATGCGTCTCCAATGAAGATATTGTCCCTAACCACTTTAAACCTATCCTATCGAGCTGAATAGCCAGGTTTAGTTGGTAACATGTCAGGCTCAAACATTTAGAGCATGCGCAGCGACCTCAGTGTAAAATTGATGCTGGCGGGAATCATGATGCGGATATACTGTTGCTGTATAGTATGTCCTAGTGTACTGCGTTTTAGAGTTTTTATAAATAAATAAAACACATAAACTCGATGGCTACTTGCCATATGCACAACTAACCAATACACAATCTAACAGATACGATGATAATGAATATGATAATTAAAAAGTATCACAGGTCACTAGACCTTACTGTGCGGCTAGTTGAAAGCACCCACAGTAAACAAGGATAATATTCACAGTATGAAACAGAAATTATAATATTGCGGTCTGAGGACCGGTACGGTACCTATAAGTCATCAGTACCTTTATACCGAAAGAATTAAACGTTTTATAACTAAATGTACAATAGTATAGCTGCTTGAGTACCTAATGGTCATCGGTAGAGAACAAGTTCATTAGTTACTGAAATTGAGGCGCTATTATACACATAGTGCGAGATGACGCGTTCTCAGGGCTGGAAAGATTTCCACAGGAAGGCATCCATAGGCAGGTCTCCACAGGCAGGTCTCCGCAGGCTGACTTCTTCAGGCAGGTAGGATACGGTACATTCTCAGGACAGGTAGCGGAACAGTTCGAGAATATCCACTAGATAGACTTATAGCTGATACATAATCACAGCGGAAGTTGTAAAGTTTTCCGTCCGGTGACGGAGATATGAAAGTTAAGAGTAACCAATTAACAGGAAGGGTCACTTATATAATGACAATGCATGTATAATCACTGGCACACAGTGTGGGGTGCGTCGCATAGCTCTTGCGGTGCACCGGGCAAAGTTCACCCAGACTGGCCGAACGTTAATTTGTCACACACGACATGCAGTGTGGAAGTTGAAGTCCACTTTTCAGCATGGTTGGCAGATCCGGTGAGTCATTCACCAAGAATCACCATCAGCTCTACATTCCGTAGGATTACATCCCGGGCCCACACGATCCATCCATAGGAAGACTCCCTTAGGAAAGTTCCGATGCGGGAGTTATGACTTTTAATTTAGTTTATTACCCTCGGATGGCAGTTGCACTATCCCGATGATCCGATGGTCCAGTAGTCTTGCACGGGCCGGCTTCCACACAGGTAATGCTCCTGATTCTTGATTTTTCACCACTTTTATACTCGTCATGACGTCAGAGCCAGGTGCATCAGCCAGTCAGCGGCCGATCACTAGCCAATCGGGGTGCTGCAGAGGTGGTGATGTAGTTATCACGTGTACAGAGCACTCTATTCTGTTTAATATATATATACGATTAAGACGTCAAGGCAATATTTTAAGTATAATTTAGCTTGGTGCTTCAACGATAACTCGGCCATTTCTGGACCGATTTTAAAATGGTAAAAAGTACTGTGATCCTCGTCTCATAGGTACCTGGAACGACGAGGACGGTGCAGTTTAAATTAATTACGGGTACCGTCTCGGTACACTTTAGGTATGCACTCCCAATCTAGACACATGTTGTATGGGAATCTCTGACGCACGCGCATGCACACTACGCGTTCTAACGGACTTGAAGAAAACCTCTCCCATAGGGCTTATATATGCATACTTTCCTACTCAGGCGGAGGTTGCGCTCAGAGAGAATCCGGGATGGCCGCTCCATACCCAGCTTAGCTGGGATGGCCGGTACCCGTCCGGTCGATCCGTGCTACAATAATCACACTGATTTGGATAGACATATGGATGGATACTGTAGCTCGCGGGGTAGTGTCGGGCCATTCCGGTATATCATGTCGACTCGCCGTGCCGCAAGTGCACAACGAACGATGACACTGGTTAGCATCTGGTCTCGGGGTGACGGATCTTGTACGAGACTGGCCTAGGGGTAACAAAAACCGGCTCCTAAGGCCGGTGGAACTCAATAGTTCCGGTGGGGCCGTGTGACCATTGTCGCGAACATTAAATACAATGGTCTCATCCCAAGAATTTGTGTCACCAGTATGCCTGTCCATAGCAATTTTGTGATCTATGGACTTACAAGATTTGATTTGGTGACCTAAAAATATAAGTCTATACAATGAGTTTACTTAAACAAACTATCGAGTATGCTAGATAGAAATGAGGAGCATACGAAAATACAAGACATAGAGACAGCCAGATGAACCTTTAAACATGGGGCCCCCGGAGGTACCACACAGACTCGTAGGTCCGCAGAGGTATCCCCGCAAGGGAGGCTCCTGTACACGAGACTTAACTAATTAACTTAATATAAGTTATTATACCTCTAAGCTGAAAGGAAGAAGATTATCTCAGACGAAAGGTCATGTGCCTCATGCAGGCACTACTCCTAGTGCTAATTTGGGTGAGGAGTATTATCCTCGCATGGACCGTCGTCACTGAATCCTTGTGAGAGGCAAGTGCCTCGCCTGGGCCTCCGTCTCGGGAAGGTGTCGCCACTGCTTAAAGTGGGAGAAGTGTAGTAGGCAAAAATGGGCCCACTCTAATATTTCAACCAAAAATGCTTGAAGAAGAAAAGACCATACCTAGGCGGCGTGATTGTCAACTTTATCAAACCTTAAGGATATTTCACTCTGTAATGGCCGAGCCCGTGGGCTGGACAGAGATATTTTAGAGCGCAGATGACCTGTCCATTATCGAATTCAACTTTTCGGTAGTAAAATCCTACTCGTGACTGACGACAATGCGGGAATCTTGCTCTCTTAATAATATCGACTGTTATTACGTGTATATGAAGTATGTAGATTTTGGCTGTTTCCATACGATGGAGGGAAAAATGGAGGGGGGAGGAACATAGGACAAACGTTCCTCCCGTGACGTGTACTGCAGATGGCTGTAGTGCATTCCTTATATCCATATGATCAGTTCTCCCGTAACTAGATAAGAAGGTGTGTGCGGGAGATTTGTCGGCTGTTGTCTATTGATGATAATGTTGTTGTCGGGATCTCCGGGCTGCTGTATGATGCCGATGTTATAAGCGAAGTGGGCGTATTCCAGTTTTCCACGCTGGTGAATGCCAAGTCTTTGTTATTGCGGGAGGTGGGGGTTTGCGGGAGATATTATTTCTCCCGCAACTTTTGCGGGTGGAACTGTTGCGGGAATTTTTGTGTCTCTATTGGGAATTAATTAATACCGGTAGGTGCTGCTAAATGATGTTGTTGCCGATGTTGAATGGCTCTGTTATGCTGAGTATAACCGAGTAGGTATGTGATGTACGCGCAATGACGAATTGACGTATCCAGCCTTGAGGGCAGGTGTGCTCTGTATGTGATGAGCTCTGTCTGTGGTGTGATGTCTCTACTGCTCACGGGAGAGTATGGTAGGCCAAATGAATGGGGTGGCCTTTGGATAGGGGGATGTGGTCATCTCCCATTACATGACGGTTGGTGTCCTGTCGTAGTTTTTAGACACCGGGAAAATTCGAGCCGAGAGTCTGCTGAACAGGCTGCTTCCCTGCTCACCGCAGGGTAGGGGGGGGGTAATGTTGGTTGGTGCGGTGCGGGATGCCACCTCCTCTGTTGCAGCCGTCTCTCTCATATCTGAAGATTGACAGTCAACAGATGACGAGTGAAGTGTGAAATGGACTGGGCCGGTGATGTCCGAACTTGGTGTATAGATGAGGGACGCCAGTTGGATTTGGGGAGTGGGTGCGGCGATGGATAGGGGTGCCGCTTGGTTGGGAATTGGTCCAGCGTTTTTGGGAGGTGGACGGGTACACCTTGTTTGTACGGTTCTGCGGTTCTAGACATGCCAAGGCTTCATCTAGCCTCTTCACTTCCATGCTATTCATCATATGTTCCACCCCACTGGAAGCATGGCTTGGGTCAGCCTCAGCCTCCGCTTGTGGTAACTCTATGATGGGGGCATAGCATGAAGTGGGTGGGAACGGGAAGAGATTGGAGGAACAACTTTTCCATCCAGTCCCTTGGACAAAACAAACACAAAATTCTTCAGATACGACTTCCCAGATCGACTAGACCCATGCTGAGGAGGGAGAGGGCGAGTACGTATCTCGTCATCGTCGTCAGTGTTAGCTGCTTGTTCACCCACATTCTGGCTTGGTAGAAGTGGGGCTGAACTGGCACCGCGGTGCTCTGGGCTAACCGTGGGAATACTAATTTCCGTAGAAATATCTGTCTGGGTACCGGTGTCATGAGATACACCCAGTCTTAGCTCTGGTGCTGGGTCATCTCTGACACAAAGTTTAAGTCGATCGAAGTGGATGACTGAGGTCAGGCCATCCGAAGCACAGATATGGTAGGTCACATCCGTCATCTTACCTACTACCACATAGGGGCCTTTCCACTGGTAACTCAGTTTACTTGGTACGTTTGCAGACCGTCGTGAATCGTGTACCCAAACCATCCTTCCTGCTTCATAAGGATCTCCATGCCACGTCTTTTGCCGCCGGTGTGCAGTGGATAGTGTTTCTCTCATTAAGTTGTGGGCTTGTTCTATCCTCTGCCCCAAGAGTTCAACATGGAGAGATGGTGAATTTTTCTCTCCTGGTATCCGAGTAATGGCCAGATCCAGGGATAAGGCTAATTCACGGCCTAACATTAACCGAGCAGGGGTATAATCCATGCTGGAATGTACTGAAGTGCGGTAAGCTATGAGTACATATGGCAGCCATAGATTCCAATCTCTACAATCAAGGCATGTTTCCTTCATAAGCATCTCCGTGAGAGTTCTGTTGAACCTCTCTACCATCCCGTCACTCTGGGGGTGGTATGGAATCGTCCTTGTTTTGACGATATGGAACAATTTGCAGAGCTCTAATATGAGCCGGCTCTCAAAATTACTTCCTTGATCGGAGTGCAACTCATAAGGCATACCAAAACGACAGAACACATTACTTTCCAAGACCTCCGTTATGGTGGATGCCTCATGGTCCGGCAAGGCAAATGCTTCTACCCACTTCGTAAAGTGATCTTGTAATACGAAGATGTATTTATTTCCATCATCAGTCGTATTCAAGGGTCCGAGCACGTCAATAGCCACTCGCTCCCTCAGTGCACCAACAATCTTAATTTGAGATGGTGCGATGTGGTGTTGGCCAACAGCGCGTCTTTGGCATGGGATACATTTGACAACCCATGCCTTGACACTATCGACATTCTTCGAACCGTTGGTAATAATATTTTGCCGTGGTGGAAAGTGGTGTTACCAATTCCTTAGGAGGACGTACCCCCTCCTGGATCCACGTGTATATATTTCGTGTCTGTACGTCTGTTGTTTGGTGGTGTGCGATTTTCTCCGGATTCCACTCTGCGCACCTCAATTTGGGGAACTCCGTAGATGGCTGTGCTGACTGTGTCACGGTGGCGGCCTCTTCATGTTCAGCTTCCGCGCTGATCCTACTAAGGGCATCGGCATTCCCATGCAATTTGCCAAGACAGTGAACAGCGTTGAAGTTATAGGCCTGCAGGGATTCCTGCCATCTCGCTACCTGGCCCTCCGGATTTGTCAAATTCCTGAGCCAACATAGTGAGGCATGGTCTGTACGGAGTGTAAAAGGGCGCCCGTACAGAAAGTGTTTATAATACTTGATGAAGTGTACCGCCGCTAATGGTTCTCGCTTGGTGGTTGTGTATCTTCTCTCCGTTTTATTCAGAGTACATGAACCATAACCCAATACATGCTCCGTTCCATCTTCTGTGACCTGAGATAGAACCACGTCGATAGTGTAAGCTGATGCATCAGTGTCGAAGATGAAATCGAGGTTTGGATTAGGATGAGCAAGAATCGGGGCGGTCGTTAAGAGTTCCTTCAATGCCCTGAAGGAGCCTTCACACTCACTCGTCCACACAAATGGTCGATCTTTCTCGGTGATCTTGTAGAGGGGTGAAGCAATCTCGCTGAAATGTCGGATGTAATGGCGATAGTACTGGCATAGGCCAAGAAAACTTCGTGTCTCCATAACTGAAGAGGGATGTGGCCACTCTGCTACTGCCTTAGTTTTTGATGGCTGAGTAGCCACTCCATCACCGGATATGACGTGTCCCAGGAACTCGATGCTCTGTCTAAAGAGATGACATTTCTTTGGTTTGAGTTTCAAATTGGCCGTGCGGAAACGCGAAAGCACGGTGTCCAAATTTATTAAGGTTTGCTCAAACGTTGGTCCGAAGACTATTACGTCATCAATGTAACAAAGACAGATTTCCCATTGCAGGGTGGTTAATACCTGCTCAATGGGTCGTTCAAACGTTCTGGGAGCGTTGCACAACCCATAGGGCATCTTGTGGAATTGGAAAAGGCCATCCCTACAGACGAATGCGGTCTTTTTACATGTCAGCTTCATCCTTGGCTACTTGCCAGTAACCGCTAGCTAAGTCAAGGGTACAAAACCACTTGGCTCCGGACAAGGAATCAAAGGCCTGATCTATCCGAGGTAATGGATAAGCGTCCTTGATGCTAAGATCATTGAGGCAGCGGTAGTCAATGCAAAACTGCATGGTTCCGTCCTTTTTTGCCTGCTAGTACTATTGGGCTAGCCCATGGAGATGCTGAGGGTTCAATAATACCAGTCCGCAACATGTCGTTCACTTGTTGGTGTGCTTCCGCTGCCTTATGACTAGGAAGAGGTCGTACCGGTTGATGTATGGTGCGATTATTGCCTGTGTCGATGGAGTGTCGTACAAGATGAGTCTCTCCGAGATCCAAGACTCCGGGAGGAAAACTATTGCGATATTTGTGCAGTAATTTCCGAATTTCATGTTTCTGTGATTGCTGTAATCCAACTGTGGCACATAGATACAAATCATGTAAATGCTAGGGTAAATGATCAGTCATGTGCGGTGGTGTGTCAGCAGGTGTAGGTGATTCCAATGAGATTATGTCCACTAAATGACCACAGCGTACTCCTGGTTCCAGAGTGATGGGATCTGTGGTGCCATTGAACACTCTAAATGGTATATTTTCCTGATTAGTAATGTCTACTATCATGCGGGGACTTGCACATTGTGAGGCGATCATGTAATCAGGATCGGGTTCCAGCATGGCAATGTGTGTGTTGCTTCCTAACTGTGGTGCGGTGGCCCATAAGATTTGTTCTTGTCCCGGCTCAACTGTGGCTGTACTGGACAATATTACAGCGCACATGTCGTATAATGATGATGCCGTCCAAGAGGTATTCGTCGGCCGTGTATATCGATTTCCTGTTGTTTGCAATGTATGATGGCTTCGCTGGCACTGAGGAAATCAGAGCCAAGGAGGGCATCATTATGAACAGAGGCGATGACAACTCGCTGTATGAATTGCATCTCCTCTATTTGGATGATTAAATTGACTACACCATCTACAGGCACATCAGCTCCCGTAGCTATCTGTAGGTAAATATTTGTAGGTTTAAGGGGAGGCTTCTTATGAGGTGGGATGCTCTCAAATAAGCGCTTGTTAAATACAGTGATTGAAGCGCCAGTGTCGACGGTGGCACTGGTGGAAATGCCACTAAACAGACAGGCACATTTGTATATTACTTTGCGGTGTACCTGTGGAAGAGTTTCCAATGACACCATCTGCGACAATGGTGTCGGAGCGGAATCACTCTGTATGTACTCTCACCTCTTCCTAATTGCTTCTCTTAATGTTGTGGATGGCTGAGTGAGGAAAGGGTCAGTTCATCGTTGTCGCTGCTGTGAGGGCTGTGGTGAAGGCAGAGCTGGGGGTAGCAATGATGATGGTGTTGTAGCCATTTCAGGGTATGCTGTATTGGTGTAGATAGCGGTGCGCACGGGATGGCAGATAGGCTCTACCTGCACAAGCCATTTCCTACAATGCTTCATCAGATGTTTTGGTGAAGCACAGAAGATAGAGTGCTGCTGCCAGGGATTTGCTTTTTCCCCATCTGCGTCGGCACTTGCGAATCCATGAGGCGGAGTGAACCGTTTCTCCCGAGTCGCCACTCTCTGTGGATGTGGGAGATGATACTGGATAGGGCGGTGTTTTGCATAACACCAAGGGACACCGAAAATTTAGTGTCTTGGTGGCTGGATGTGGTGCTTGCAAAAACGTTGTTTCAGTGGAGGTGCTACAACCTATCACAGGCGTTTTACACAGGAATGAAGACTTGTTATGTGCGGAGAAAGAGGGGGATGGCAATGCTGCGGAAGGGGAGGCATCATAGGCGTTGACATATGTGAAGCCGTGCATCTGGGTGTAGGTGTAAAAGCTGATTTTGGTGGGTGATTGTTGGCCACTGAACGTTGTTTTACAAAGATCGCAGTTGAGCCAGGAAGCGGATACGGGCATCGAGGTGGCTCGTGATAGTTCTGTGCCCTTAGGAGTTTGATTGCTTCTCTGGTTGCAGTGTGCTGTGATCAGGGGTAGGCGTTGTAGAGGGAGGTCGGTTAGGACACCGTTCCCACCAATGGCCTGGCTGACTGCATCCGAAACAGGTGTTTGGTGGCGGTGCAGTGCTAGTGGTGTTTGTTGTCCTAAAATGAGTGGTGGCAAGATTGGTGCTGAGTGTCGTGACTAAATTAGTTAGTGTGGAGATCTGTTTATTGATCTCATCTATACATTCTTTCATGTTGCCGTTGTTATTGTTGCGCTGGTTCCCATGCTTGGGGGCCCCGTTATAGCTTCCTCTACGGACACGCCCTCTTCCTCCAGGTGCTTGATTCTGATTGGAATTCTGCATAGCTGGTGGTGGTGATGTCTGTGTGGTTGGTGTTGATGAACTGGGGGGGGGGGGGGGGAGGGGAGCATTAGTGGGCGTGGCGATAGCTGCACCCTCTATTGCATTGATAGGATGGAGTTGGCGTCGGCTACTCTTTTCCCACTCCAGAAAGTTTTCTATATGGACTGCGGTTGCCGTTAATTGAGCTAAACTACCGTAGTCGCCTAGAAATAATTTTTCTTTCAGGGCGGGTTCACCGCTTAATGCATCGATAAAAGTGTCAAGATGCAGATGGATTACGCCTTCCATGTTGGTGCTCGGATATGCGCGTGTGACTAGCCTTCTGATTCTGCTAGCTAACTCCGGAAGAGTTTCTCACGTGCGTCGTCGGAGATTCTTGAGTTGAAGACGAATGGTTTCTCTGAGAGCTGTGTCGCCAAATCGCTCCGTCAATGCTCGTTCCAATTGAGTGTAGGTGGGTGTGTAGTCAGTCCCAAGATCCGCAAGAACTTGAAGGGCTTTTCCGGAAAGACTAAGTTCGTTAAAACGCATGACACGCATGCGCGCTAGGAAGCTGTTTATATGGAGCATGTAGGATCGACCTAGATAGGATGGCGCTTTCTGTGTACCGAGATGGTAGCCTGTAATCCTTATTGATTACATGTTCCTGTTAAATCTGGCATTAATCAAGACCAGAATTCAAAGGGCTTTCTAAGTCTGTAAACCATTTCAAAATCGGTTGAGAAATGGCTGAGTTATCCAGGGAAAACTCTTCATGATTATCTTCAAAATATTGCTGTGACGTCATAACCACGTGGACGCAAAACTTCTAGAATGTTCTAGAACGTTCGACTACGCTATTATTAGCTGCGTGCTGATTGACTGTGCTCGAATGATGATTGGATAGAGCCTGCGCCTGTGACGTCACGAGGAGTATAAAAGGAGAAGCGATCCAGTGATCGAGAGCATCCTCGGCCAGGGGCCGAACAGGTTGGACCTGTACTAGCTACTATCGACAGATATTATGCATATGACTTCAGTTTCCGTCGCGTTCCCGTAGCTACCAGTAGCCAACCCACCACAGTAAAATCGATTTTGTAGACTCCCTACTTACGGAAGCAATTTGGAATTTTCTATTTACTGTTCACGAATATCAACATCTCCTTCGGAACACAAATTTGCGGTGAGGCCTTTACGGCCTGAATATGTGAGTCTACAGATGTAGAGGCAGGATGTTCTTTGATGGATGACTCGCTGGATCTGCCGGCCACGCCTAAAAGTGGTATTTCAATCACCGCCGCACACATCATGTTGGTTCTTTCGACTTTCGATCGCAGCAAGTAAACTCCGCTCGGTGCGTCTTCAGAGCTGGTTGACGTACCCAGCACCGTGAAGCTTTGTTTTGTATCTTCATTTGCCTCTGACAACCCCTGCTTGTGATGGGTTCTTTACACCTTCCATCCGTGCCATCGGTGTACTGGAACTTTCTTCACCACATAGTACTATGGTATCTTTTACTGACTGCTCGTTAGACATTCTATTAGGCCTACAACACTAAGTGATGTACTCCTCCCGCCATGAGTGTTCCTGCGGAAGTCTTGTTTGTGGAAAACAGCTTGCGGGAACCAACCTGCGCGAACTTTCCAGCTTCCGGAGAGCACATCATCTCATGTCGACTACGGATCTACGTCTCAATTTCAGTAACACGGTAGCCTAACTTAGGAATGACTACCAAGTATTCAAGTTTAATTATTTCTCTATATAGGTTTTGTTAATTATATTGTATCCGCAAAAACGGTCCCGATGACTAAAAATAACGGTAACGGTCTTAGGAACGAAAGTTATAATTTCTGTATTTGTTGATAATTATAATCATTTTCCTCAATGTGTTGATAACCACACTATAGTAGGTTCATTAACCTTTACTAAAATATATATCTTAATCATTTGACACCGTATTGTTTGTTCTGGTTAGATTATGTATATATATGGCCAGTGGCCATCCGTTCATATGTTTTGTTTATTTATAGAAAATATAGGACTGCAGTTCACGTAGAAAACACTATACAGCAACACTTATATATGCAGCACTTGCTCCCGCCACCAACACTTTTTCACTGAGGTCGCTGTCTGTGCTATAACTCTGTTTAGCCCAGCATGCTACCGACTAACCTTTTCTATTCAGCTCGATAGGATAGGTTCAAAATCATTAGAGACACTGTCTTCATTACATACTGTGTAATATATTCTTCTTCTCTTCCGGTAGTGCGATAATCTATCCCCGCACTCTGGTAAGACTCATTAGTAAGACTTTGTCTCTCATCGTGCTCCACTCAGCCTTGTGGCTTCTTAATTGTTTGGATGTCTCTATTCGCACCATGGGCTGATCCGACTCTGGGAAACTATTGGGGCTTCCGAGTGGTGATGGCCAGGGTGTGGTGTCACATACACCTCCCGTGTATCTTCGGATACTTCGGATACTTAGTAGTTAGCACTTTAAGCCAATGTAGGAAAGCACTGCGAAAACATATGTAATAATTATTATTTTATTTACTAAACAATCCTCCCACACCGCAGTGCAAAACTGGGCAACTTGTATATAAACCTAACGAGAGGTAAAATGGTTAGTTCCATAGGACCCGGTGACGGGCAAGATACTTACCCCTACCGAATTCCGTTAAAATGTCTGGGCATGATATTTAGATCTGCCACGCCCATGCGGGAAGGACATTTATGGTAGGTATTCGTCTCTCTTACCCCCACCATAGCGATAGAACAATGGCCTAATAATGCTTTCGTGAAATGTAACCCATGTCTTTTAATGTTTTGTGTGGTTTCGGGGTGGGATGTCCGGATTCTTATCCAGTTCGGAGATCCTGCTACGTAACATGTATGAGCCCTGTCCTTAGTATTGATATCTTAGAGCATCTGTTCTCCATCAGCAAGTTGCGGCCTAAAATAGCAGAAGGCCTGCATAAATAAAGCGGCAACTACTAATTCAGCATACCAAACATCACATAAGACGGTAACGAGGGAATCCATCGGGAATTCCCCTTCCCGTCTTCACGTAAAACAGTACGCACCCCTATAGTCATAATCTCTCTAGGTATGGTCTTTTCTCTCCAAAAAGCATTTTTGATTGAAATATTAGAGTAGGCCCATTTTTGCCTACTACTCTTCTCCCGCTTTAAGCAGTGGCGACACCTTCCCGAGACGGAGGCCGTGCGAGGCACTTGCCTCTCGCAAGGATTCAGCAATGACGGTCCATGCCAGGATAATAGTCCTCACCCAAATTAGCACTAGGAGTAGTGCCCACGTGAGGCACATCACTTTTCATCTGATATAACCTTCTTCCTTTCAGCTTAGAGGTATAATAACTTATATTAAGTTAAATAGTTACGTCTCGTGTATGGGAGCCTCCCTTGCGGGCATACATCTGTGGACCTACGGGTCTGTGTGGTACCTCTGGGAGCCCCATGTTTAGAAGTTCATCTACCTGTCTCTATGTTTCGTATTTTCGTATGCTCTTATTGTAGTTCTACCTAGCACATTTTTAATTGTTTAGGTAAACTCATTGTATAGACTTATATTTTTAGGTCACCAAATCAAATCTTGTAAGTCCATAGATCACGAAATTGCTATGGACAGGCATACTGGTGACACAAACTCGTGGGATGAGACAGTTGTGTTTACTGTTTGCGACAATGGCCGCACGGCCCCACCGGAACGATTGAGTTCCATCGGCCTTATAAGCCGGTTTTTGTTTCCCGCAGGGCAGTCTCGTACAAGGTCCGTCACCCCGAGACGGGATGCTAACCAGCATCATCACTCGTCGTGCACTTGCAGCACAGCGAGTCGACATGATACACTGGAATGGCCAACACTAACCGCCGAGCTACAGCTACACGTGGCGTCCGATATGGGGCTCGAAGAACATCAATAGTTACGCGCAGTGAACTCACGCCCACACCATATAGTGAGCTTAGTTCAATACCATCTCCATTTAGTGAGGACTTCCTCGATCAAGAGGTAGCCTCATACGACGGATTCTCAGCACACATGCTCACCGACTATGCCAGAAATTCTGCGGAATCAAAAACTCTGCACTATAACCTGTTTTCGCCTGTTAGCGATGGCACATTTCGAGATGTCTCACAGGCGGGAACAGAATTCAGAACTATATCGGACATCCATGACAGGCCAACACCAACAGGGCCAAATCATGGACGACTCCGACAAAGACCCAATTACGGGCATATTTACAGCCCTTCAGACTACTACCATTCGCCCGTGTCATCTACGGAAACGGTATGGCCGGGTGAGAATCCACAACATAGACAACATCCTGCACCACCCCCTTCTAGCGAAATGCTATGCTCAAGGGGAACACCATGGAATTATCGGGAGGAATCAGCACCACCATTTCGCCGGTATATCAGTCATGCAACTCATCATGATCATCAGCCAACTGCACCACCACCATATGCGGAACACAAGTCCTCACCGCGGGAGGAATGACCACGCAATCTTCACCGTAATCGGCCTCCCGTTCATAGACATATGCCAGTCTATGGCTCAACAAACGGGGCGGACTCATTAAATTGGAGTACGCATGTCCTAACTCCTCGACATCGGCATCAACCGGAAACACCAACACCACCGCCACCTGTACCATGACCAACCTCAGCATATTCAACAACTTCCCAGATACCCGCACCACCCGGATTTCAACCACTGCATTCTTCCCGCGGTCTTGGCCAAGTCATCCTCCCTCCCGAATTTAGTGGGGAGAATGACTGGACTAATTATAAGATACAATTCGAGATCATAAGTCAGACTAACCGCTGGGACAATCGACAAATGGGTGAATATCTCGCGGCAAAACTTACCGGAAAATCCCTCCAAGTTCTTGCGGATCTGGCAACGGATTACACATCCACTTACACACAGTTGGAATGAGCACTGACGGAGCGATTTGGTGACACCGCCCTCAGAGAAACCAGTCGTCTTCAACTTAAAAAATCTCCGACGACGCGTGGGAGAAACTCTTCCTGAGTTAGCTAGCTGAATTAGGAGGCTAGTTACCCGTGAATATCCGAGCACCAATACGAAGGGCGTGATTCATTTGCATCTCGATACTTTTATCGATGCATTAAGCGGTGAACCTGCCCTAAAAGAAAAACTATTTCTCTGCGACCACGGTAGTTTGGCCAAATTAACGGCAACCGCGGTTTGCATTGAGAACTTTCTAGAGTGGGAAAAGAATAACCGACGCCAACTCCATCCTATCAACGGGATCAAGGGTGCAGGCGTCGCCCGGCCCGCTTGTGCTCCCCCCAGACCAGCAACACCAACCACACAGACACCACCACCACCGAATATGAAGAATCCCAGTCAGAATCAAGTGCCTGGAGGAAGGTGCCGTGCCTGTAGAGGAGGGTACAATGGAGCCCCCGGGTGCGGGAACCAGCGAAACAACAACAACAACGGCAACATGAGAGAGCAGATAGAAGAGATTAATAAGCAAATCTCCGCACTCACCAACTTAGTTACAACACTCAGCACCAACCTCGCCACCACACAGTTTAGGACAGCAAACACTACCAGCACCGCACCGCCACCGAACACCTGTTTCGGATGCGGTCAGCCAGGACATTGGAGGGAGCGGTGTCCTAACCGACCTCCCTCTACAATGCCTGCTCCAGACTGCAGCACACTGCAACCAGAGAAGCAGTCAGACTCCTAAGTGTACCGAATCACAAGGAGACACTTCGGTGCCCGTATGCTTCTCCCAGCTCAACTGCGGCTTTCATGCAACAACGTTCAGTGACTAACCATCATCCACAGAAATCAGCTTTCACATCAACACCAAAATGCACGGCTTCACATATGTCAGTGCCTATGTTGCCTACCCCATCCACAGCAAAGACATCCCCTTCTTATTCCGCACATGATAAGACTTCTTTCCTATGTAATCCCCCCCACCCCTCCCCACACACCCCCACCCCCACACCCGCCAGCATCATCTTCCACATCCACAGACAGCAGCGATTCAGGAGAGACAATTCCCTCCACCTCATGGATTCGTAAGCGCCAACATAGACAGAGAAACGCATGTCCCTGGCAACATCATTGTTTCTTCTGCGCTTCACCAAAGCATCCTATGAAGCATTGTAGGAAACGGCTTGCACAGGTAGAGCCTATCCATCATCCCGTACGCACTGCCGTCTATACTAATACCGCCTACACCGAAACAACAACATCACCACCACCATTGCTACCCCAGCTCCGTCTTCACCGCAGTCTTCACACCAGTGGCGACGGCGAACTGGTCCTTTCCTCACTCAGCCATCTACAACCTTACAAGAAGCAATACGGAAACAGTCGGAATACATACAGAGTGATACTGCTCCAATGCCATTATCGCGGACAGCATCATTGGAAACTCTTCCGCAGGTACATCGCAAAGTAATATACAAATGTGCCTGTCTGTTTAGTGGCGTTTCCACCAGTGCCACCGTCGACACTGGTGCTTCCATCTCAGTATTTAACCAGCGCTTATACGACAGCATCCCACCTCATAAAAGGCCTCCCCTTAAGCCTACAAATATTTACCTAGAGACGGCTATGGGAGCAGATGTACCCGTAGCCGGTGTAGTTAATTTAGTTATCCAAATAGAGGAAATGCAACTCATTCAGAGAGTTGTCATTGCCTCTATTCATAACGACGCCCTACTTGGCTCTGATTTCCTCAGTGCCAGCGAAGCCATCATACACTGCAGACAACAGGAACTCGACATACACGGCCGACGAATCCCTCTCGGACCAGCATCCTCATTGTACGATATGTGTGCAGTAATATTATCAAGTACCGCCACAGTTGAGCCGGGACTTGAACAGATCTTATGGGCCACCGCACCACAGTTAGGAAGCAACACACACATCGCCATGCTGGAACCCGACCCTGACTATATGATCGCCTCACAATGCGCAAGTCCCCGCATAATAGTGGACACTACTAATAGGAAAAAACCCACCTTTTAGAGTGTTCAATGGTACCGCAGATCCCATCACTCTGGAACCAGGAGTACGCTGCAGCCATTTAGTGGACATAATCTCACTGGAATCACCTGCACTTTCTGACACAACACCGCAAATGACTGATGATTTACCCGAACATTTACACAATTTGTATCTACGTGCCACCGTTGGATTATTGCAATCACAAAAGCAAGAAATTCGGAACCTACTACATAAATACCGCGATAGTTTTTCCTCCGGAGATATGGATCTCGGAGAGACTCATCTCATATGACACTCCATCGATACAGGCAATAATTGGCCCGTATGACAACCCATACGACATCTTCCCATTCACAAAGAAGCAGAAGCACACCAACAAGTAAATGACATGTTGCGAACGGGTATTATTGAACCCTCAGCTTCTCCATGGGCTAGCCCTATAGTGCTAGCAGGCAAAAAGGACGGAACCTTGCAGTTTTGTATTGACTACCGCCGCCTTAATGATCTTAGCATTAAAGACGCTTATCCATTACCACGGATAGATCAGGCCATGGATTCCTTGTCCGGAGCCAAGTGGTTTTGTACCCTTGATTTAGCTAGCGGTTACTGGCAAGTAGCCATGGATGAAACTGATATGGAAAAGACAGCATTAGTTTGTAGGGATGGCCTTTTCCAATTCCGCAAGATGCTCTACGGGTTGTGCAACTTTTGAACAACTCATTGAGCTGGTATTGACTACCATGCAATGGGAAATCTGTCTCTGTTACATCGATGACGTAATAGTCTTTGGACCTACGTTTGAGCAAACTTTGACAAATTTGGACACCGTGCTTCCCTGATTCCGCACGGCCAATTTGAAACTCAAACCGAAGAAATGTCATCTCTTCAGACAGAGTGTTGAGTTCCTGGGACACATCATATCCGGTGACAGAGTGGCTACACAGCCATCGAAAACTAAGGCAGTAGCAGAGTGGCCTCGGCCCTCTTCAGTTATGGAGTTACGGTGGGCAGGGAAGCAGCCTGTTCAGCAGACTCTCGGCTCAAATTTTCCTGGTGTCTAAAAATTATGACAGGACACCAACCGTCGTGTAATGGGAGATGACCACATCCCCCTATCCAAAGGCCACCCCATCCAATGGGCCTACCATACTCCCCCGTGAGCAGTCAGAACATCACACAACAGACAGAACGTCAACACCTACAAGAACACACCTGCCTTCAAGACTGGATGCGTCAATTCATCATTGCGCATACATCACATACTTGCTCAGTTATACTCAGCATAAAGGAGAGATTCAACATCGGCAACAACAGCATTTAGCAGCACCTACCAGTCTTAATTAATTACCGGTAGAGACATAAATATTCCCACAACAAATCCCTCCCGCACAAATTACGGGATAACTAATACCTCCCGCAGACTACACTTCCCACAAATAACAACAGACTTGGCATTCACCAGCATGGAAAACTGGAATGCGCCCACTTTGCTTATAACATTGGCATCATACAGCAGCCCGGACATTCCGACAACAGCATTATCATCAGCAGACCGCCACCAATAAATCTCCCGCACACACGGATTGATCAAAGTTACGACAGCATCCAACAGGTCATCTTCACTCTAAAGTAACTCTGTCCCACTCACGGGCTCGGCCATTACAGAATGAAATACCCTCAGTGTTCGATAAAGTTGACATTCACGCTGCCTCTCCCTCCCACCTCACGCACCTGACGGCCAAAAACCTATCACCTTCACCACAGCGCGAGTACCATTCACAGAAAACCAGTCACGCATATCAGATTCAAATCACCAACATGACAGAAACATAGACACTCAGGTTGACTGTATTCACAATCTCCGAACGACGGCATTGTAATTGTAAATAACTGTGTCACACATTTTTCTCGAGTTGTACTGTAATTTAACCATTATTAAAATGGTATTAATGTGTTTGGTCTAGGCCGGGACGGAGCTAGTTCTACCCATTGAGGAGAATGCTTGGCCAGCCCTCCCGCTCGGAAAACACAGCTATCTTGACGGGATCAGAATTGTTGATCTACCGCATGAATAGAACTGTTTAAACTACACATCAAAATTACTTACAATTTTCCTGTTAAATTTTTGATTAAGACCACAACTGCTCTACCGTGCTACACATCATTAGCGCACGGGCCGGTAAAGCCGCATAAAAAATCTGACAGTAAAATTGCAAAGAGAATTTCAAAAATTCTCTGCCTTGCTTTCCAGTCTATAATCAACATGGGCTATTACAGACACCTACCAAGACGCATGTTAAAGAACTCGCGCAAATGCGAGACATTATAAGGATCTTGATGTAACATATATATTTCTATCTCTCGCCTCTACAATAGACCAAACCTCAGCAACAGCATTTTGGCCGTCACCATAGACAGCATAAACGTTTCCAATCAACCACGTGCTTTTTAGAGCCACGTGACATTTACTCCTATTTTCAGTAAGTTGGATCAAACTCTTTAAACAAAAGAGCCGCCCAAAGACGCGACTACCACAGCGTGATGGAGGAGTGGCGATGGTGAGTCTGGTGGATTACCGCTGACGTCACCTGGCTTCCACACACCCCATCGCGGGCTCCAGCCTAAAATTCATATAGGCAAGTTTATAAGCGTCCAACCTGGAAAAACGCCTCACGCTAATTAAGAGGTGAGGCTCCGCAAAGAAAAAGTAGTACCACGTTTTTATGTTGATCTGAATCTGTTAAACGTGCGAAAGAAAGACAAGTTTAACGAGCCATTCTTCCTATAATTAAAAGTACTCCCTTTATCTGGGAGGAATTAATCCTATGATATCCAGGCCGGAAAATGAGGAAACAGTCACATAAGAATGACCGAATCACCTGTTAAAACTTTTAGTTGTCGTCATCCGCCGCCTGTGACGTCACCAATTAGTATAAAAGCAGGAAGCGCGCTCTGAAACTTTGTCTTCCCATCAAAACTCGACACCAGGGAAGAACATAGCATTAGGCTTCTTTCGTGTCGCAAACCAAATTCTGCTGTTTTTCTTATTATTATTTCGTTATTATATATTTGGCCTTGAAAGTCATAAACCATGAAGAGATAGGGCATTAGGTTTAGAATAAAGTTCCCACAACTAACTACCATGCGGGAACAAGATGTCACTCCTTGAAGATTTAGCGTTGTCGGATTCCTTCGAAGAAGAATCGGTACCAGTTGCAAAACGGTTCCCGTGTAACTCGTTGTTAGCTAGCGGAGAGCCATGTACCAGAACTTTCACTAGAAAATCTGACCGCACCCTTCGTGTTAATAAGGATCATCTTTTCCAGTCAGCCTTTTGTGTGACGTGCCAGTATCTCTACACTGCTACTCGTTACGGGGTGACACACACGCTCCGTTATCATCACCGTGTGTTGGAAGTGACGTTAGTTCCTGGGGAAGAGAACGAGGATCTTTAGCCGCCCGCTTCGAATCTCGGCTCCCAGTTAAAGTGCTCCTGACCGAGAAAATGGCCCGCACAAAGAACACTACTCGTAAATATCCCATTATCCATCATCTTCCCGTGGCTACAGTAAGCAACGTACTGACAGCCAGACATGAAATCCGGCCCGCAGCCACGTCTGGAAGTGTTACGCCAGTACCTATTACTTCCTCCACACCGGTCCTGAAGCAGAGTAGAAAGCGAAAATCTCCCGCAGAATCCAGTTCGGCAGCACCTGCATCGGTTATTAGCCATCCAGCTACAGTCACCACACCCGCCACCATAGTATCTCAGACAGTGTTAGGCAGTCAACCGATTTCAGTGGTAATTACGACACCTGCGGAAATAGACATTCCATGTTACCCGCAGTCTCCATCTCCACCCGAACTTACCATATACGAAGGACCGGGACCATCGCAGCCTGTGACAATTAGTGTAACTCTGACCCGTGTTGTTCAGCATCTGCCTCCTCGCCTTTCTGTCCCTGCTATCAGAAAGGAAACCACGCCGGAATGTCCATACGCGGGGAAGAGACGGATCGCGCACACACAGGGTATCCAGGCTGTGCCTAACATCACTGCGAGTCGTCTACTAAAGTATGCTAAGTTTCGGAAGAGTCGTCTCCCGCCGTATCCGCTCCCGCATTACGACTTCATCCTACGGTACAGCTCGCCGCCATCAAAACGACAGCAACAGCACCACCACGACGACTACAACTGCCATCACGACAGTGACCAACACCATCGCCCCAGCAACATTGGCAACTACTAGTACCACCGCTGCTATACGGACGGATATATTGGAACCAGCGGGAACTGTGAGAGACATAATGGACGCGCATATTTCCGCCACCATTACTTCGGATGTTTCAACAATGACAGTGCATCCACCGCGACCCACCACCGTCAGTCGCGGGACCCAGACTCAATGGGTAAATTTTGCTGCAGAGGTGTGATCATATGTAATTCAGTAGAAATATCAATGATGCGATTCATGGAAGTGCATTAATTATTACTTTATTTTTTAAATACCTTTCTTCTTATTATATATGTTACATCAATTGAATCCCGTCCCTAGGATGACTACAGTTATCTGACACAGCCGCGCACTTCAGTGCCCAGCTGTGTCCCACACAAAATGAGCACTGTGGACTCCGGTGTTGTAAGAAAGTCGTCTGCGACATACAGAATACAACATCCTGCAGTGCAATAATGTCATAATCCCGCCATGCAGTCTCAGCTACGCTGGGGCTGCCTGATAAACTAACTGTTAAGTTATTATTATATTCTCTTTTTCTTCTTATTTTTCTTCCTGTCTTAGATGTCAGGACGGCTATGGGATGAGCGAGAGCTGCCGTTTGCAGACCCGCTATTACGGGCCGCAAATATATTTTTAATAAGAGATATGTGTTGCGTACCCCTTTATCTACCCGGGGTGCGCAAGTAATTCAGACGTAATTTACTAAATACCCTATAAGGGTATGTTACATGGATCTTATATAGGCGATTCGTGGAAATGTATTAATTATTACTTTATTTTAAAATAATTTTCTTCTTATTATATATGTTAGATCAATTGATCCCATCCTTAGGAAGACTACGGTTATCCGACACAACCACACACTTCAGTGCCCGGTTGTGTCTCGCACGACATGAGCACTGCGGATTCCGAGGTTGTAAGAACGTTGTGTATGATGTAAAGAATACAACTTTCCGCAGTGCAATAAGGTCACAAACCCGACATGCAGTCTTAGCTATGCTGAGGCTGCCTGATAAACCAATTCTTAGGTTATTATTGCTGAGTTATCCAGGGAAAACTCTTCATGATTATCTTCAAAATATTGCTGTGACGTCATAACCACGTGGACGCAAAACTTCTAGAATGTTCTAGAACGTTCGACTACGCTATTATTAGCTGCGTGCTGATTGACTGTTGCTCGAATGATGATTGGATAGAGCCTGCGCCTGTGACGTCACGAGGAGTATAAAAGGAGAAGCGATCCAGTGATCGAGAGCATCCTCGGCCAGGGGCCGAACAGGTTGGACCTGTACTAGCTACTATCGACAGATATTATGCATATGACTTCAGTTTCCGTCGTGTTCCCGTAGCTACCAGTAGCCAACCCACCGCAGTAAAAGCAATTTTGTAGACTCCCTACTTACGGGAGCAATTTGGAACTTTCTATTTACTGTTCACAAATATCAACATCTCCTTCGGAACAAAAATTTGCGGTGAGGCCTTTATGGCCTGAATATGTGAGTCTACAGATGTAGAGGCAGGATGTTCTTTGATGGATGACTCGCCGGATCTGCTGGCCACGCCTAAAAGTGGTATTTCAATCGCCGCCGCACACATCGTGTTGGTTCTTTCGACTTTTGACCGCAGCAAGTAAACTCTGCCCGGTGCGCCTTCGGAGCTGGTTGACGTACCCAGCATCGTGAAGCTTTGTTTTGAATCTTCATTTGCCTCTGACAACCCCCGCTTGTGACGTTTTGTTTACACCTTCCATCCATGCCATCGGTGTACGGGAACTTTCTTCACCACATAGTACTATGGTATCTTTTACCGACTGCTCATTAGACATTCTATTAGGCCTACCGCACTAAGCGATGTACTCCTCCTGCCACGAGTGTTCTTGCGGAAATCTTGTTTGCGGTAAACAGCTTGCGGGAACCAACCTGCGGGAACTTTCCAGCTTCCGGAGAGCACATTATCTCACGTCGACTACGGATCTACGTCTCAATTTCAGTAACATGGTAACCTAACTTGGGAATGACTACCAAGTATTCAAGTAACTACATTTTAATTATTTCTCTATATAGGTTTTGTTAATTACATTGTATCCGCAAAAACGGTCCCGATGACTAAAAGGAACCGTAACGGTCTTAGGACTGATAGTTATAATTTCTGTATTTGTTGATAATTATTATCAATTTTCCTCAATGTGTTGCTAACCGCACCATAGTAGATTCATTAACCTTTACTAAGATATATATCTTAATCATTTGACACTGTATTGTTTGTTCTGGTTAGATTATGTATTTATATGGCCAGTGGCCATCCATTCATATGTTTTGTTTATTTATAGAAAATATAGGACTGCAGTTCACGTAGGAAACACTATACAGCAACACTTATATATGCAGCACTTTCTCCCGCCACCAACAATTTTTCACTGAGGTCGCTGTCCGTGCTATAACTCTGCTTAGCCTGGCATGCTACCGACTAACTGTTCTATTCAGCTCGATAGGATAGGTTCAAAACGATTAGAGACACTGTCTTCATTACATACTGTGTAATATATTCTTCTTCTCTTCCGGTAGTGCAATAATCTAGCCCGGCACTCCGGTAAGACTCATAAGTAAAACATTGTCTCTCTTCATGCTCCACTCTGCCTTGTGGCTTTTTAATTGTTTGGATGTCCCTATATGCACCATGGGCTGATCCGACTCTGGGGAACTATTGGTGTTTCTGAACGGTGATGGCCAGGGTGTGGTGTCACATACACCTCCTAATGTATCTTCGGATACTTAGTAGTTATCACTTTATGGCAATGTAGGAAAGCACTGAGAAAACATATGTATTAATTATTATTTTATTTACTGGACCCGGTGACGGGCGAGATACGTACCCCTACCGAATTCTATTAAAATGTCTGGCCATGATATTTAGATCTGCCATGCCCTTGCGGGAAGAACATTTGCGGTGGGTATTCGTCTCTCTTACCCCTACCATAACGATAGTACAATGGCCTAATAATGCTTTCGTGAAATGTAACCCATGACTTGTAATGTTTTATGTGGTTATGGGGCAGGATGTCTGGATTCTTATCCAGTTCGGAGATCTTGCTACGTAACATGTATGAGCGCTGTCTTTAGTATTGATGTCTTAGGGCATCTGTTCTCCATCACAACCGTGTCTAATAGCTAGGTAGATATCAGCCAGTTGCGGCCTAAAATGGCAGAAGGTCCGCACAAATAAAGCGGCAACTACTAATTCAGCATACCAAGAATCACATAAGATGGTAATGAGGGAATCCATTGGGAGTCCCCCGTCCCGTCTTCATGTAAAACAGTACGCACCCCTATAGTCATAATCTCACTAGGTATGGTATTTTCTCTCTGAAAGCATTTTTGATTGAAATATTAGAGTGGGATCATTTTTGCTTACTATTCTTTTCCCACTTTGAGCAGTGGTGACACCTTCCAACGACGGAGGCCCGCGCATGGCACTTGCCTCTCGCAATGATTCAGCGACGATGGTCCATGCCAGGATAATACTCCTCACCCAAACTAGCACTAGGAGTAGTGCCCGCGTGAGGCACATCACTTTTCGTCTGATATAACCTTCTTCCTTTCAGGTTAGAGGTATAATAACTTATATTAAGTTAAATAGTTAAGTCTCGTGTATTAGAGCATCCCTTGCGGGAATACCTCTGCGGACTTATGGGTCTGTGTGGTACCTGTCTCATATTTTCCTATGCTCTTATTGTAGTTTTATCTAGCATATTTTTAATTGTTTAGGTAAACTCATTGTATAGACTTATATTTTTAGGTCACCAAATCAAATCTTGTAAGTCCATAGATCACGAAATTGCTATGGACAGGCATACTGATGACACAAACTCGTGGGATGAGACAGTTATGTTTACTGTTCGCGACAATGGTCGCACGGCCCCACCGGAATGATTGAGTTCCACCGGCCTTAGGAGCCGGTTTTTGTTCCCCGAAGGTCAGTCTCGTACAAGGTCCATCACCCTGAGACCAGATGCTAACCAGCATCATCACTCGTCATGTATTTGCGGCGTGGCGAGTCGACATGATACACTGGAACGGCCCGACACTAACCGACGAGCTACAGATACAATAGCATTACTGCTGTGAAGAAAGTTCCCGTACACTGATGGTACGGATGGAAGTCACAAGCGGGGGTTGTTAGATGCAGATGAAGATACAAAACAAAGCTTAATGGTGCTGGGTACGTCAGCCAGCTCTGAAGACGCACCAGGCAAAGTTTACTTGCTGCGCTCGAAAGTTGGATGAACCTGCATGACATCAGTGCGGGACGGTTGAAATACCACTTTTTGCCGTGGCCGGCAGATCCGGCGAGTCATCCACCAAAGAACATCGATGCCTCTACATCTGTAGAATCACATATTCAGGCCGTAAAGGCCTTACCGCAAGTTCGTGTTCCGAAGTAGATCTTGATATTCGTGAACAATAATTATAAAGTTCCAAATTGCTCCCGCAAGTAAGGAGAGTTACAAAATTGCTTTTAGTGCGGTGGTCTGAAGTACTGCTGGCTACAGGAGAGAAACCGAGAGAAGGTGAAGTGATCTGCGTAATGTCGTGCTGATCTTAGCTGGAACAGGTCCAACCTATTCGGCCCCTGGCCGAGGATGCTCTCGATCTCTGGATCGTGTCTCCTTTTATACTACTCATGATGTCACAGGCGCAAGCTCCAACCAATCATCGCCCGAGCAACAGCCAATCAGCGCGTAGCTAATAATAGCGCAGTCGAATGTTCTAGAACATTCTAGAAGTTCTGCGTACATGTGGTTATGACGTCACGGCAATATTTTGAAGATAATCAAAAGGGGGTTTCGTGGATAACTCAGCCATTTCTTAACCGATTTTGAAATTGTTTACAGATTTGGAAAGCCCGTCGAATTCTGGTCTTAATTCAAGCCAGAATCGGCGAGAACAAGTAATTAAGAAAGATTACATGGTACCATCTCGTTAAACTAAAAGCATCATCCCATCTTGGTCGTAAACTACGTGCTCCATCAAAAATAGCATCTAAGCGTGCACATGCGCACTATGCGCTTTAACGAACTTAGTCGTTTTTATAACGCGATCTCTCTCATAGGCTCATATACGCTTATGGCTCTACCCAGGGGGCATGTTCAGGGAACGAGTCCAGGATGGGCGGCGCGTACCCAGCTTGGCTGGTACGGCCGGTACCCGCCCGGTCGATCCGAACTACAAACAGCAATGTTAAATCAAAATACATCTTTGCAATACGATCGACCAACAGAAAATATATCAGACCTAGTGCAGCAAAACATCGGAATATCGACCATCGTTAAGCAATTAATTTACATAAATGATAATTAAGTAGTTGACAATAATAAGTGTAGTTGGGAGCGTGGTTGCTTGTGTGTATGAATGCATGTGCGTGTGTGTGTGACGCGCGCGCGTGAGTCCATGTGTGCGCATGTGTGGTCATGTGACTACCTATCTGCATCCGTGTGCTTGTTCGTGTGTGCTTGCGTCATGCGTGCGAGTGTGTGCACGTGTTTGTGTTCGTGTGCGCATGTGTACGAGTCTATTCGCGCATGCGAATTTAGCGTGCAGGGTAGTGTCGGGCCCTTCCAGTGTATCATGTGGACTCGCAGTGCCACAAGTGCCTGGTTAGCATCCGGTCTCGGGATGATGGATCCTGTATGAGACTGCCCTATGGGTAACAAAAACCGGCTCCTAAGGCCGGTGGAACTCAATCATTCTGGTGGGGCTATGCGACCATTGCCGCGAACATTAAATAGAAGTGTCTCATCCCAAGAATTTGTGTCACCAGTATGCCTGTCCATAGCAATTTTGTGATCTATGGGCTTACAAGATTTAATTTGGTGACCTAAAAATATAAGTCTATACAATGATTTTACCTAAACAGACTATCGAGTATGCTAGATAAAACTAAATAAGAGCATACGAAAATACAAGACATAGAGACAGCCAGATGAACTTTTAAACATGGGGTTCCCAGAGGTACCACACAGACTCGTAGGTCCGCAGAGGAATCCCCGCAAGGGAGGCCCCCATACACGAGACTGAACCAATTAACTTAATATAAGTTATTATACCTCTAAGCTGAAATGAAGAAGATTATCTCGGACGAAAAGTCATGTGCCTCACGCGGGCACTACTCCGAGTGCTAATTTGGGTGAGGAGTATTATCCTCGCGTGGACCATCGTCGCTGAATCCTTGCGAGAGGCAAGTGCCTCACGCGGGCCTCCGTCTCGGGAAGGTGTCGCCACTGCTTAAAGCGGGAGAAGAGTAGTAGGCAAAAATGGGCCCACTAATATTTCAACCAAAAATGTGTGAAAAAGAAAAGAATAGTGCGATTATGACTATAGGGTTGCGTGCGGTTTTATGTGAAGATGGGACGAACTATTCCCGAAGGATTCCCACATCACCGTCTTATGCGATTCTTAGTATGCTGAATTAGTAGTCGCCGCTTTATTTATGCAGGCCTTCAGCTTTGCTTATCTATCCTTCAATTTTTAGAGACAAGAACTATTTTAGGCCGCAAATGGCTGGTATCTACCTAGCTATTAGACACGGCTGTCATTGAGAACGGATGCCCTAAGACATCAATATGGAAGACAGCACTCATACATGTTACTTAGTAAGATCTCCTAACTGGATAAGAATCCGGACATCTCGCTACGTAACCACATAAAACATTACAGGACACAGGTTACTTTTCACAAGAGCATTATTAGGCAATTGTTCTATCGTTATGGTGGGGGTAAGAGAGCCGAATGAATACCCACCGTAAATGTACTTCCAGTGAGGGTGTGGCAGATCTAAATAGCATGCCCAGGCATTCTTATGGAATTCGGTGGGGATACGTTTCAGGATCCGTCACCGGGTACTATGGGACTAACCGTTTAACCTGTCGTTAGGTTTATATACAAGTTGCCCAGTTTTGCACTGCGGTGCAGGAGGATTGTTCAGCAAATAAAATAATAATTAGGATATGTTTTCGCAGTGCTTTCCTACATTGGCAAAAGTGCTAACTACTAAGTATCCGAAGATACGAGGGGAATGTATATGACACCACACCCTGGCTATTACCGCTCGGAAACCCCAACAGTTTCCCAGGGTCGGATCAGCCCATGGTGCGGATAGGGACATCCAAACAATTAAGAAGCCACAAGGCTGAGTGGAGCATGAAGAGAGACAAAATCTTAGATTTATGAGTCTTACCGGAGTGCGGGGATAGATTATCGCACTGCCGGAAGAGAAGAGTAACCACAGATTTCCTAACGAAGAAAGTGTCTCTAATCATATTAAACCTATCCTATCAAGCTGAATAGAAATGGTTTAGTCGGTCGCATGCCGGGCTAAACAAAGTTATAGCACGGACAACGACCTCAGTGAAAAATTGTTGGTGGCGGGAGAAAGTGCTGCATATATAAGTGTTGCTGTATAGTGTTTCCTACGTGCACTGCAGTCCTATATTTTCTATAAATAAACAAAACATATGAACTGATGGCTACTGGCCATATATAAATATATATATATATATATATATATATATATATATATATATATATATATATATATATATATATATATATATATATATATATATATATATATATATATATATATATATATTATGGAAGGCCATCAGGGTCACAATTCGGTATTTATTATGCATAATAATTCGAATTATTATGCATAATAATTCGATTTATTATGCGTAATAAATCAACCAATCAGAAGGCTAGAATGTATTTTATTCGTTATTGATTGGTTGATTTAATACACATAATAATTCGAATTATTATGCATAATAATTCGATTTATTATGCGTAATAAATCAACCAATCAGAAGGCTAGAATGGTGTTTATTCGTTATTGAATGGTTGATTTAATATACATAATAATTCGATTTATTATACGTAATAAATCAACCAATCAGAAAGCTAGCATATCGTTTTTTCTCTATTGATAGGTTGATTTAATACACATAATAATTCGATTTATTATGCGTAATAAATCAACCAATCAGAAGGCTAGAATGTATTTTATTCGTTATTGATTGGTTGATTTAATACACATAATAATTCGAATTATTATGCATAATAATTCGATTTATTATGCGTAATAAATCAACCAATCAGAAGGCTAGAATGGTGTTTATTCGTTATTGAATGGTTGATTTAATATACATAATAATTCGATTTATTATACGTAATAAATCAACCAATCAGACGGCTACAATGTCTTTTATTCGTTATTGATTGGTTGATTTAATACACATAATAATTCGAATTATTCTGTATAATAATTCGCTTTATTATACGTAATAAATCGACCAATCTGAAGGCTAGAATGGCTTTTATTCGTTATTGATTGGTTGATTTAATACGTATAATAAATCGATCAATCAACGCAAAGCTCGTGCAGCAGTAGAATTAAACTCTGACAACGCACGTGATTTCTGTTGCGCTGCCTATTGTATGGTTCGTCAGTTAAGCATGTATCTGGAAATTTCATTACTATAGTAGGACTATCAAAATTGGGTCATGTAAAATGTTAACAACAGGGCGCTAGGAAAAATTAGGCAGGAGTCAGGTCGTACTCTTGGAATAACGTCAACGATATGATCGTATTGATCGAAACAAGATAAAAATATCAACTGTTAAAATTTATAAAAGAAACAACCCTAATACAGGACAGTACAGCCCCCAGGGTGTCCTTTATAGCCAGGTTATAAACTACGTATCGACCGCCACGCCAAGGGAGGATTATAAGGAAGGGTTGGGGGGGGGGGGGGTGCAACCAAATTTATCCTAACCACGTAGGTATTTTCCCGAATCTTAAAATATATTTACAATCTTTCGACTACTTATTTGTATAGATCATATGTATCACGATTCCTTTCTGAACATTTGCGCGATTAGTGTGTCAACTAAACGAACAATTATTAACCTCCGGGATATCGCATTGGAGTAAACAAACTCCCGATAAATAACCTACGTACTACGTCACGCCGCGCGCGGTAATATGCAGGTTTCGCGTGGTGCCAAGGACGTGTCTGGTCTGGTCGGAGAATGGGACATTAGAACTGCTGGCACTTTCACACATTTGTAGTTATTTTTAGGGGCATAGCCTACAGAGACATGTTAAGGCAAGGGCTAACGGAGCTACAGCCCCGGGCCCCGAAAAATAACGGGCTCCACATCAAAAACAATTATTACATTTTACCCATACAATAATGGTCAAGTTAGACTCCTAACCATATAGCTAACTAGAATACCAGTCGAACTTCAAATAGTTAACTAGCTAGTCAACTATAGTCAACCGAGCACCCGACCTCGGTTCAGATGGTTAGTGCGATATTTGCGTAAATTTCAAAATGGCTTACACCGAACGCTTGCCATGAAAAAGGTATATAAAAGTGTAAATATTTCCCTAAATAACTTAGGGTTGATGAAATTATGCTTTCCCATTGTATGTCAACGTTCCCAAGCCCATATTCCTTCCCACTTTATACCGTATAACCCATTTTCGTAGCTCATTAAAACAGACGACAGAAAGGGTTAATGGAGACTGGCACCCGGCTCCAAATTTTCTGCAATAGTAATTCAATAGGGAACCGGGTACCAACGAACTATAGCCGACTAAGATCAAATTCGACTGGGCACAGCAATTGCGCATGATCAGTAAACCATGAAACTGACTATGGTTAGCGAGTCGAACTTAACCATAGATATGGGCTTGTTAAGTGATGACGTATTTCCGGGTTCGGTTCGATTGTTTAATATACAAATCAATGTTTTTGTTTAACAACAAGTGATGACGTCATAAACACGCTCTTATGATGTAATAAAGCAAAATACACGCTTCCTGTACGAACCACGCGCAGTGACGTCATACTTAACACACCCATAGGAAACCTAGCTGTTGAATAATTTGTGACCAATATTTGACTGAAAGGCATGTTAGCTGGTGCTGCCTTCTCCAGCGTTCAGTCAAATTAGTCTAGATATATTCAACATCATTTTTACACACGCAGCAGCAGCAGCAGCAGCGTGGACCTGCAGCAGCAGTGTGGACCTGCAGCAGCAGCAGCGTGGACCAGCAGCAGCAGCGTGGACCTGCAGCAGCACCAGCAGCAGCGTGGGCCTGCAGCAGCAGCAGCAGCAGCACAGCAGCAGCAGCAGGAGCAGCGTGGACCTGGTATCTGAGGGCCGCGAGGCCAGAGGGAGGGGAGGGGATGTTGGGAGGGGCGTGTCGGGGATCGTAGATGTCGTACATTATGAATGTCTGGATATTCACAGATAGCACTTCTGGAGGTAAATGTGTATCTTCAGCTGGCTATAAAGCTTATTTTTATTTACAGGTCACTGAGTGCCTGTGTTAAATGAGCCTGCCTGTGTACAATTCGCAAATCTCAGGTATGACAACTGCATGCCCCCACACTTGCCCACCTGCATGCTACGACCCAGTTATAATTCCCAAGCGTTTTAAAACAAGGTCGATGGAATTGCAGAAACTGCAGGTTCTGGATTCTTTTGGATTTTCCAGATTTTTTGGGACCAGAGACAAAGTTAAAATTTGATCCAAATCTTACCAGCAGTTTCTGAGATATCCACAGATCCAGAATTTGATCCGATCTATATCTGGGTTCTTTTATGCGGATCACGGCCAACGTCTTGAAATCCTATTGCACGGAATATTCCTTCGTTGTGTTAAAATTCGAGCCAAAATCTATCAGTAGTTTTTATACTCCACAACAAATCTCAGGGGAGGATATAGTCGCCGCTTTGGATATCCGTATGTCCATCAATCCATCCGTTAGTCGGTATGTTGGTCTGTTGGTCCACCCGTTCGCCCTATACAGTTTGTCTGGGCCTAGTTTCAAGACTTTTATATGTATGATCGTGAAACTTGGGATGTTGATGCATCTTACGGAGATGATGTGCACTGTATGAAAAGTGTGTCAATGTGACCTACTTTTCACAGTTCACTGAACTTTACAGAAAATGTTTGTCAGTGCTGTAGTTTCAATAGTTGTTGGTATGCATGAAATAAGATTGTTGTATGGATGCACTATGCAGAAGGGGTGTTTCAAATGAAAAGTATGTCAATGTGACCTACTTTTCACAGTTCACTGAACATTACAGAAAACGTTTGTCAGTGCTGTAGTTGCAATAGTTTTTGACATACAGCAAAATAAGCGTGTTGTATGGACACACTATGCAGAAGGTGTGTTTCATATGAAAGGGTTCACTGACCATCACAGAAAATGTTTGTGTGGGCTGTTTTTCAAGAATTTCCGGAACTAAACGTGGTGTATGGATGCATTATACTCTCAAGGTGTATTTACATATGCAATGTTAGTCAGTAGAACCTGCTTTTCAAGTTCACTTAGCACGCTTTTGACCTACATTTCATGGTTCACTGAGCATTATAGACAATTGTTGTCCTGGCCATAGTTTCAAGAGTTTTCCTGCAGGGGAGCATCCATTAGTTCACTGATATTTACTGATATGCCTTGTTGAAATACAGCCCGAAATAAGCGTTTGTGACTGACTGACTTACTAACAGACACACCTAGGCGCATGGCGGTTTATTGTGCTGCTACTCACAGCTAAAACGGAGGGATACTGAAAAAAGGACAACATTTACGTTAGATTTCTCCCGCAAGGTGGGTGGGGTGGGTAAAATTGTGGACAGAAAGTCAAAGTCGGCGGAATTCAAACAAATTCGGTATGTTAGTTACCCATATATCTGCGGACTGTGAGGTGCTGTTTACATTAGGCCCTGCCCACGAGTTGGGGATGGCGTTGGGTAGGTGCAGGAATGGTAGAGGGCCGAAGCATGGGGATTTGCGATGGCGTGCTATCGACTTCACATTCTAGTTGTTATTATTACTCACACAGCCAAAGGTAGGTATGAGTAGTGCGGTTGGTGCCGTCTGCTTATCTGTCAGTCTGGATGTTTATTTATCTGTCTGTTTATCCACACGATATCTTCGGAATTTTAGAAGGAAGAATCACCAAGTTTGGAATATCTATTTATATTGTAGACGAAAAGGCAGAAAACTAGAAAACGTTGTTTGACTCAGAGGGCCCGCAATCACTGAAGATACATTTAGCTATATAGTAGGTAGCAATTCTATTCAAAGCCTTCATATTATTAAAAATGAAAAATATAAAACAAAAAATTCCAAGGAAATTGATAAAAATTGTATGTTTTGCATTAAAAGGTTCATTTCACCCAACATCTTGGCCCTATAAGGCACATCTGCGTATTATAGCTGGGCATATACCAAGTTCATTAAATAATTTTAAGCGATTGTGTATGATATTGTGCTTACGAGAAAATTTTGAAAATCGTGTTTATGCATTAAAAAGCCCATTTTCACCCAAAATCTTGGACTTACGAAGGTGAAGCCTTCATAAGGCACATCTACCCATCATAAAGAAGCCATGTGCTAAGCTTCATTAAATTATTTTAAACGATTCTGTATGATATGGTGTTTACGAGGAAATTTACAAAAATTTAGATTTTAAAAAAATAGTAAGCCCATTTTCACCCAAAATATTGAACCTATAAAAGTGAATTCTTCGAAAGGCACACCTGCGTATCATAACTCAGCAATGCACAAAGTTTCATTAAATAACCTGAGGCGGTTCTGTATGATATGCTGTTTACGAGATCTTGTGGATGGAAAGACGGGCGGATGAACAAACAGGCGCACGGACAGACAGACGGACGGACATGGCGATTACTATAGGGCTTTCGCACCTTCCCGTGCCGGGCCGTAATAAGACAATCAAATAAACGGGTTAATATCTAAGCCACATGGTCACACAATGCATCCCGAAATTTTAGCCATAAATTGCTAATGCAAGTAGTCAGAATCACCAAATTTGACACATCCATCCTTATTATACGTGTCCGGAAGTTATATGGGTTTCAGGACGAGACATTCGATATCTAGGTCACCGGGTCATGAAGTGCATACCGGAATACACATTTTGGCCATAACTCTGGAGGATTGCAAGAAGGCAGGATCACCAGATTTAGCACACATGTTCACATTTGATAGTTTATTATTACTTTCAGTTTGAGGGCAACCGAGCAACTATCTAGATCGCCTGATCACGGGGGTCACTAAGTGCATTGTCAAGACAGCACGCATATGCGTGAGTCAGCACTCCCTCGAATGCATTCTAGTTATTAATTTTATTGCCATCGCCCGGTAAGGGGAAGAGGATATTGCGGTCGAGTCTGTCTATCTGTCCGTCTGTCCATCCATCTACCCACCCGCCCGCCAACCCGGCAGCCAGCCCGCCCGTCTGTCCATCCATGCGTGCGTGCATACGTGCGTGCGTGCGTATATGCATGCACACATCTGCCTCTGTCGCGCAGTGTATCTGTGCGCGTGTGCACGTGCTTCGAGTATGTATTTAAAAAATATTCAATGCGGCTCGGTGTCCCTAGAATAATAATGAATAACGAATAACGCATAACGAATAATACACCATGAGCCATATGGTATGGAATATCATGGAGCGCCTGTCATATGGTAAAGAATAACACGGAAAACTGCCATATGATAAAGAATAACACAAAACATCTGCCATATGATATAGAATGACGCATAATAACGAGCCTATGCCATGGAATAACACAGAATAACGGCATTGTGACACGGAATAACACAGAATAACGGCAATATGATAAAGAATAACATGAAATAACGGTCATTTGATAAGAATAACATGGAATAACGAGCCTATAGCATGGAATAACAAGGAATAACGGCCTTTGTTATAGAATAACTGCCATTTGATATGGAATAACATTGGATAATGGTCATATGATATGGAATAACACAGAAGAACTACCAATTGATGTGAATATCATGGACTAGCAAGCCTATTAGATGGAATAACAGGGTATAACAGCAACTTGAACTGGACAATCATTAAAATACGCGATGTGCAAAACATGGAAAATATCGTGGCTATGATATGGAATAACTGTCATTTGAAATGGAATAACATGGAATAATGAGCCTATGATATGGAATGGCATGGAATATGACCTAACCGCCATTTGAAATGGATAACATAAAATAAAATTTCAGAGTGTAATGCACTCATACACTGAGGTTAGTTCAGGTATACCAAAAACTCTTGAAACTACAGCCCACACAAACATTTTTCTGTGATGTACAGTAAACCATGAAAAGTAGGGTCACGTTGACCTACTTTTCATAGGCAGCACACCTTCAGCATATAGTGCATCAGTACAATAAGTTTGGTTTCTGTATCCAAAAAAACTCCAGCCCAGACAAAAATGTTCTGTAGCGTTCAGTGAACCGTTAAAGGTAGGTCAAAAGTAGATCACACTGGATATCTCTGTAAGATGCATCCACATACCAAGTTTCAAGATCACACATATAAGTCTTGAGACAATGACCCGAACAGACTTGTAGAATGCGAGTGGATGGACGGATCAACGAACACACGGACAAAGCGGCGAGTATATGGTCCACCAAAATCTTTCGGGAGAATCAAACCTAATCACCCAATTTTGCCCTAATTTTAACGCAACGAACGTACTTGTCATGCAAGAGGATTTCCTGACGTTGGCCATAATCCAAATAAAAAACCCATATCTGGATCTGATAAAATTGTGGATCTGTGTATCTCTCGCAAACTGCTGGTCAGATTTATCTCATATTTTAACACAAGAACGCGTACGACAATACACTATGATTCCACAAATTTGGGCCTTATCCGAAAAAATCTAGAACCCGCAGTAGTCTGGGGGAGTTGCCACCCCTGAGATTGCGAAATGCACTTTTTAAAATACATTTAACAGGCAG